>JAGFMF010011429.1:5200081-5224240 GCA_019455555.1 Galemys pyrenaicus
GGGAGGGAGGGAGGAGGGAGGGAGGGAGGGAGGGAGGAGGGAGGAGGGAGGGAGGAGGGAGGGAGGGAGGGAGGGAGGGGGAGAGGGAGGGAGGGAGGGGAAAAAGCAGGCATTATGAAGTTTTGAACTAATAGTGCTGAAAAATTGTAAGCAAGTATAATGACCAGTAATAGGGAAAGGTTTAAATAAAATGCGCCACATGATGGAATAGTATGCAGTCATTTAAATTACTTAAATAAGGAGTCTGTAATGCCTTGGGGAAACTCAGGGACAGAGGTGGTCTTTGTTGAGCTCCTGCTTGCTGAGCTTCCCTCACTCCCCACCTCTCCTCAGCACCCATGACTATTACTACCCCACTGAAGCATCCTGCTCAAGATCATAGAGACCCGGGGGAAATGATCAGACAAAATCTAGATGACCATGTGAGCAACACTCTTTGAAATAGCAGTTGGTCTCACCAATAAGCATGTGCATTTCAGCCAGTGGTGCCCACTTTTCCCTGAAACGTGGCCACCTGATGCAGCACTCACCTTTCCCTTCGGGGTGTATGTGCTCTTGGGGAGACAGGAAAAACAAGGCCTCTGGTCGAGCCACTACATTCAGGAGAAATGACCCAGATGCACATTTCTTACCCCATTACTCACATTCTAGGATCAACTCAGCATTTAAATCTTAATGCTCTTTTCAGAAATATATAAACAAAACAATTTGCCATTCTTTTCTCCCAGGATCTGTTCCTTTATAAATAGGCTTTTCAAAGTTGTTTAAACACAAAAGAAATAACCCAATTCCAAAACTAGTGAAACAACTAAAATGGGCACCAGTGGCGAAGGTAGCACAATAGCACTCACTCAGGAATATCCGTTTTGGACAAATTTGTCCATTTTGGCCTCAGTTATTATTAACTTTTGAACCAGGCATATCTGGGATGCAAATGTGGGGAATAATCTCACTCCAAATCTTATCTGTTTTCCCTCAAAGCTAATGCCTGACACAAAACAACATTTTAGAAAGCGGAATACAGAACTAGAAATGCGTGATTTCAGCCTTATAGAAACAAGAAGAGAAAGATATGAACTAGCACCAAAAATAAAGCATCTGCCTGTGAGTGGTGTGATCTGAGGTGGCTAAAAGTGTTGCAACTTATACATATTTTTAAAACTGAATTTCCTTATTAAAGGAAGGAGGGAGAAAAGGCAGAAAGGAGGGTGGGGAAGAGGGAGAGAGAGAATCCCTGCTGTTGTAATGGTCTCAGGCGACCCTCCTGAGCGCAGCTGTGAGAGTCCCTGCGGAGCCTGGGTAGGGCTCCTGTGGGTGCGGCCCTTGGCTGCTCCTCAGGCTGCTCCTTGGCTGCTCCTCAGGCTCCCTCCTGCCTCTGCAGCCTCGGGCCGGCCTCGGCCTCAGGCGCTGCTAACCAGAAGTCTGTCACTTTCGCTTCCACTTGATTTCCACTCTCCCCTCTGGCTGGCAGCCATGGAGTCTTCTTGGCAACCTCCACGCTGGTTTCCATGGATACCCTCAACTCCCAGACAGGCGGCTGCTCAGGACAGATGGCTGCTGGCACTGGGCGGGGGACAGGCTGAGGGGACATCTGCGTATCCAGCAGCCTGCATCCTCTGACCACCTCTTCCCAAGACGTCGTGTGAGTCTGCACATCTTTGTGAAAATTCTGTCTGGTTCTGACCTTGACAAGGAACTCACGAATTTCCAGTACCACCGGTCGCAAATACTACAGTTGCTAACACTTGTTGAATATCGACTCTCTGCCAGACAATGGCCTATGAGATACTCTGCATGCAAGAAGGACAGTTTAAGAAGTTCAGGTTATTTTACCCAATTCAACCATGACACGGCCAAGTCTCTTTGGGATTGGTGTGGCTTGTTGATATGCCTAAGAATAATCTGAGAAGCATATTGAAATTTCAGGATCCTGGGTCCAGCCTCAGAAATTCAGATTCAGGTCTGGGGTGGGGTCTAGGAATCTGCACTGTAAATAAGCACTCCATGGGATTCCGATGCAAATGGTCTGGACAAGTTGAGAGAAAGCTTGCTGTAGTTCTGAGGTTCTCAGACTTTACTGTGTTCATGGGGGTCCTAGTAAAATGCAGTCAGACTCAGTATGTCCAGGGTAGGACCTGAGATTTCTGCATTTCTGATTATGCTGCATGTCGTGGACCACACTTTGAATAACAAGAATTTAGATGGTCGCTGCCCAGAGGCTGGTTTATACACCACTTAACCTACCAAGAGCCCAGTTAGGTCAGTCAAAGGCCTTAGCAGTTACTCAGCAGCTTGGTGTAGAGAGTGCAGAACGCTGACACTACTTCCTGCTAGCACACTCCAAAAGCAGAACTACAGCCGGCTTATCCACCGGCACAGGAGCCCTCGACACCGTACCAGCCATGTCCAGGTTCCCAGTCACATCCCTGCCATGCCCTAGCACAGAGTCTACGCCAGACTCCACACTAGGCCGTTTCCTGTGCTTGGTTTCCTGCACCTCAAGTCTTTGCATATGTTTGGGGTACACGGAATGCACTTCCTTTACCACCTGACCTCTGCTACATGGCACCTTACTGACAGCCCCACAGCATCATGGCACACCCCGCTTTCAGCCTTGGTCCCAGCAAGCCTCTCACTACACACATCCCAGACATGGTTTTTTGAGAGTGAAAATCCAATCACTCACATTCTTTTTTTTTTTTTTAAAGATTTATTTATTTATGCATACAAGCACTGGGGTACAGGCCAGAGGTGTGGGGGGGTGAGGATTCACCACAGAGAGCGGGGAGCAGAACAGGCAGGTCAACGGAAGTACACTGCTGAGGGGAGCAGCGGGCACAGCAGGAGAGGTCTGCTGCGCCATGTGGGACCCTCCCTGGCTGGTGGCAGGGATCGAATTCGTGCTGCAGTGGCTGTGGTTTGCCTCATAGTGCGTTGCTTAACCCACTGCGCCACCAGGGCATTCTTGTTAAATATTTTTCAGCGATTCTTTAAAGCTTTAGTGCTAGGATTCCACAAAACCCTTCATGACTTGGCCCTGTCCTACTACTTGGGCCTCTCCTACTTTCTATTCTTCAGAAGCTCCAGGATGTACCTTTTCTTACTGTGTTCCCTTTGCCTGAGATGCCTCCCCCTACTATACGCAGCAGATTTCTACTCAACTCCCAGAATCCTACTCAGATGCCAGCCCTTCAATCCTCTGGTTTCTATGCTTATTTCAGATGTCACCGGAATGCTGGCAGCAGTCTGGACTGTCTTGTGAGAGTCAATTAATAAATTTTCTGAGCCAGCTGTTAAACACAGCATTTATAAAAAAGCATAAAAATACAATGAAAAAAATTATATTAAAAGTAAAGATGACAAATATTCAAAATGCTCCACTTTCTAGTTGTATCACCACATTTTACCGTTATCTATGCTCTTCAGATCTCCTAGGTCTACTGTATCCTTTGGATGGAAGTGCTACATACTGACATACCACCCTGAAACTCTTCCCAGCTCTGTGGTAGGTAATATCACAGTTTGAAATTAGCCATGTGGTAGTATTCACACCATGGAAAGCCGCAACGGCTACAAACCAGCACTGGGTTTATTGTGTTGTTGATTACTGACACCTAAGGAAGTGATGGAACAAATGTCACTAATGCAAATTAAACTTAAAAGTGCATTATATCTGTAGCTGTTATATTGATAACAGCAAAAATAAAATGAGGAAAACTTTGCCCAGTACATTCATATACTGCGTACGGGTGAGGATGTGTTCTGAGAAATGCGCTGTTAGTTGATTTCACTATTGCGTGAATGCCATGGAGTATACTCACACCACCAACATGGTAGCGCCTGTTCACACCTATCCTATGTAGTGTACCTGCTGGGACCACTATTACCGACGCAGCCTGTCCTCCACTGGAACGGATTTAACGACTCATGACTGCATTCGAGATTGTAATCTGCTTAAGAAGCCCACGTCAAGTAATGAGTGAAGGCCTGACATGTCTCCCACTCATCTTCATTCCTTCTCTTTCACCTTCTCCTTAACATAGCAAAAATGTCAGCCAATTGTCACGTCAGAGCTACACTTGTTTGTTAGTAATTAGAGTGAGCTCTTTGCTGGATCAGTTAGTAATAAAGCTTGTAGTCATAGTCTGGTTTTGTGACAGTACTAATTGCCGATTGCATTATAAAAGCTGACAATGGGTTTTGCAAGAAATGTAGTCACACTGAAGTTATAGGGGTTTCAAATTTATAGTAAAGAATATTGTGTATTTCGGGGCCTCCCTGGTGGCGCAGTGGGTTGAGAGTAGCATTGTGAAGCGTCTGTGGCACAGTACTGCGAGTTTGATCCCCAGCCAGGGAGGGGACCCACATGGCACAGCAGATCTCTCCTGCCTTGCCTGCTGCTGCCCTCAGCAGTGTGTTTCAGTCACATGCTCCCCACTCTGTCTCTGGTGAATCCTCTCACCTCCCAGACTCTGGCCTGTACCCCAGTGCTTGCATACATAAATAAATAAATCTTTAAAAAAAAAAGAATACTGTGTATTTCTTTATTACTTTTACATTGTGTATTTACATACTTTACATCAGTAAAATTTATTATGTACTTTTTCTTGTTAAACATTTGCCAGCACACTACTGCTGATGCCCCTTCTTTGTTTTATGTAAGGGAGTCATTGGCCCAGGAATAACAAGGAATGCCCTTTCTGTTTGGGGTTCTGGGTTGGCTGGGTGATGAAATCTGCCCCAATCAGTCACTCTTCTAAGCATGAATCACACATAGGTGTAAAGCCACTATTTGCTGGACCCACATAGTACAGTTTCAAGCTAAGGAATTAGGTTAAAAAAAAGGATCCCATACCAGTAAAACTCTGAAATATCTCAGGAAACTAATGCATAGAGGGTCACTTTTGCAACCCACAATAAAAACTTAAAACCATATGAGCAATGAAATTGAAATTCAAAAGACAGGACATAAGATCAATGAAACTAATAATTGGTTCTTTGAAAAGATAAGCAAAATAAACCTCTAGCCAGATTCACTAAGAAAAAAAGAGAAATCTCTAATAAATAGAGTCAGAAATGACAGAGGAGAAATTACAACAGCAATACAGAGGATCCTAAGAATTGACTGTGAATACATTTATGTCAATAAATTGGGTATCTAGAAGAAATGGAATCATAGAAACTTCTGAGAATGAATCAGGAAGAAATAGAAACTACAAGTAAAGTAATTGCAACAGTAATCAAAGGTCTCCCCAAAAACAAAAGCTCAGATGTTTTTACTAGTGAGTTCTTTAAAAGTAACTAATATCTATCCTTGTCAAATCCCCCCAAAAAGTGAAGAAGAGCGGAAGTCTCCAAACATACTTTATGAGACCCATATCACACTGATAATAAAAGTAGCAAGGATATCACACAAAAAAGAAAACTACAGACCAATATCCCTGATGAACATAGATGTAAAAAACCTCAAAAAAATCTTAGCAAACCAAATCCAACAATACATCAAAAGATGTGATGTGGGATTTATTTTTGTTTAATATTTATTTATTTTATGCATACAAGCACTGGGGTACAGGCCAGAGGTGCAGGGGGTGAGAGGATTCACCAGAGACAGAGGGGGGAAGAGAACAGGCAGATTGACAGAAGCACACTGCTGAGGGGAGCAGCAGGCCCAACAGGAGAGGTCTGCTGCGCCATGGGGCCACCCCCCTGGCCAGCGGCAGGGATCTAACTCGTGCTGCAGTGGCTGTGGTTTGCTTCATAGTGTGTTGCTTAACCCACTGCACCACCAGGGAGGCCCCCTGATGTGGGATTTATTCCAGACATCTACAAATCAATCAGTGTAATTTACCACATCAGCAAAAGGAAAGGTAAAAATCATATGATCAAATCAATAGATGAAGAAAAAGCATTCAACATCCATTTCTGATAAAAATGCCGGGAAATGGGAATAGAAGGAACATATCTCAACATTATAGAAGTCATATATGAAAAAACCCACAAGTTAATATCATACTCAATGGTAAAAACCTGAAGCTTTTCCTCTAAGATCAGGTGCAAGACAAGGATGTCCACATTCACCACTACTTTCAATATACTATTGGAAGTCCTAGCTAGAGCCATTAGGTAAGAGAAAGACACCAAAATCATCCAAATTGAGAAAGAAGAAGTAAAACTATCATTAGTTGCAGGTGACATGATAATATACATAGAAAACCCTAAAGACCCCACTAAGAAACTAACTGAAATAATAAATCAGTATACTAAAGTGAGAGATTTTTAAAAATTTTTCTTTTTATTTATATATATTTGACATCAATTATAATGCCCATGGATTCCCCATCACAATTTCATCAGTGCACCATCACCTCAGTCCCTTGTGTGCTTATCTGCTCTCAACCCTCTCCCTCCCTCTCCCCATCAAGTGTCTCCGATTTGAGTGACAGATTTCAAAATCAATTTACAAGTCATTTGTGCCCCTATATGTAAACAATGAACTAGAAAAGACAGAAATCAAGAAAATAATCCCACTTATAATCACATCAAAAATAACCAGGAGTAAGCTTAACAAAAGAAGTGAAGAACTATTCAATGAAAACTTTGAGACACTGTCAGAAGAAACAGAAGACACAAAGAAATAGAAAGATATTTCTGCTCATGGATTTTTAAGGTGTCCACCTTACCCAAAGGAATAGACAGATTCAATGCAATCCCTATTAAAGTTTCAATGTTATTTTTTAAAGAAATAGAACAAACATTACTAAAATTCACAAAGAACTACAAAAGGCCCCCAAGAGCCAAAGCAATCCAGACAAAAAAGAATGGTGGAATCACATGCCCAGACTTCAAACTATAATATAAAGAACAGTACTACATATATTACAGTACCACACAAGATAAAGAACTACAAAGAATATGCTACAAAGATCATTACAGTAAATCAAAATAGCACAGCACTGGACTAAAGAGACACATAGGCCAATGAAATGAGACCCAGAAATAAACCCAAACTTATATGGATGGCTAATTTATAACAAAGGAACCAAGAGGATATACTGGAAAGGGAAAGTGTCTTCAACAAATGGTGTTGGAAAAACTGCACAGCCACATGCAAAAGGATGAAGCTAGACCACTTACTAACATCCATCCATATACAAAAACTAACTCCCTGGTGGTGCAGGAGTTAAAGTTTCAATGCCATCAAGCTGTCGCCACTGAGGCACGAGTTTGATCCTTGGCCATAGAAATAACCCACATGCATAGCAGACTGCTTCTTTCTTGCCTGCTGCTCCCCTCAGCAGTGTATTTCAGTGGATCCACTTGTTCTGCTCCCCATTCTGTCTCTAGTGAATCCTCTCACCCACCACACCTCTGGTGTTTTGTATGCATAAACATTTTTTTAAAAAGATTAAGAAACCATAAAAATACATAGAAGAAAACGTAAATAAAATAATCTATGGCATTGGTTTTAAAACTGTTCTGGGGGACTTGGCTCCAACAGGAAAGGGAAGAAAAAACAAATGGGATTATAACAAACTAAAAAGTTTCTAAAAATGATTATAAAAATGAAAAGATACTGTACTGTGTGGGAGAGAAAATATTTGCACATCATCAGTCTGACAAGGGGCCATTATCCAAGATTGAAGAACTCATACAATTCAACAACAATGAAACAAAGAGCCCAATTTAAAAATGGGCAGAAGAACTAAATAGGCACTTGTCCATGGACATACTCATGGCCAACAGGCACATGGAAAAATGCTCATCATCACTTTTCATCAAGAAAATGTAAATCAAAACCAAAATAAGATACCAACTCAGTCTTGTGAGAATGGCCCAAAATGAAAAGACCTGTAACAGTGAGTGTTGAAGAAGGTCTGGAGAAAAGGAAATCCTTGTATACCAATGATGGAAATATAGACTGGTTCAGTCCCTAATGAAAAATTCCTCAAAATATTAAAAATAGATCTGCCTTCTGACCAGGTAATCGCATACCTAACTATCTAGCCTCAGGATGTAAAAACAATAATTCAAAGGAATATATGTGTTCCTATGTCCATTGCAGCACTGTTTAGAAAGGCCTCATTACGGAAACAACTTAATTGCCCAAGGATAGCTGAATGGATTAAGAAGATGTGGTGCATATACCCAGTGTCATACGACTCAGCTATGGGAAAAGATGAAAGCGTGTCATTTGTAACAACATGGACAGACTGGGGGCAGGGGGGGGCGGGGGAAGTAAATTAGGTCAGAAGGAGGAAGACAAATACTAGATGATTTCATTCATATGTCAAATATACAAAAAAACGAACTAGAGACAGAAAACCAAAACCAAAATAAACCCTAGAAATCTAACTATAGAATTGAAGCTACCAAAAGGGGTGGTGGAGGGCGGGGAACAAAGAGGGAAAGGAGCTCAGAGGACTATGGTGGGGAATTATGGGTGTTCTGGTGTTGAGCCTGGTGTTATAACATGCATCTGGAGAGGAATGAACCTAACTCTCAAGTCATATGCATTGTTTAAGTCACTGCTACCACAATAAAAATAATACAATTGAAGGAGAAAAACATATAAGAAGATGATCTGCCGTGATGAAATAACATTGTGACCTGAGACTAGAAAATTAATATCTAAAGTGTTTTAAAAATTTGATAAATAATGAAAAATAGGGCACTATGAAAAAAGAATGGTATGTTTATGTTTTAAAAATAAAATCAAAACTTCTAAAAATGAAACACAAAAATGAAAAATTCAGTGGATGAGGTAAAATCATACTTGAGGGCCTCCCTGGTGGCGCAGTGGGTTAAGCAACGCACTATGAAGCAGACCACAGCCACTGCAGCACGAGTTCGATCCCTGCTGCCAGCTGGGGAGGGGACCCACATGGCACGGCAGACCTCTCCTGCTGTGCCCGCTGCTCCCCTCAGCAGTGTACTTCTGTTATCTGCCTGTTCTGCTCCCCGCTCTCTGTGGTGAATCCTCTCACCCCCGCCACGCCTCTGACCTGTACCCCAGTGCTTGTATGTATAAATAAATAAATCTTTAAAAAAAAAAATCATACTTGAGAAAATTAGTGATATATTGAGAAAATTACCCAGAATGAAGCACAAAGATAAGACAGATGAAAAATAAGAAGTAGTGATAGAAGGAAGTTATAATGAGGGGAATATGCTTTATATAAGTTCCAGTGAAGTGAATAGAGAAAATGGAGAGAGGCATTACTCAGAGACACAGACTGAATTGAGAAAGTAATGCACCTCCAAATTCAGGAAAATAGTGAGTTTCAAACATGATACTTAAAAATATATGCATGTATATATATTATAGTTAACTGTAAAACGGCAAACACAGAAAAAGAAACTTTAAAATAAAACAAGAAGAAAACTTATATAGAAAGGAATGACTCTTAGAGTGATAATAGACATTTGTGGGCAGTAACAGAGGCCAACACATGGTGAAATATCTTCAAAGCACGAGTAAAGATTACCTACCATTCTTCCCCTAGCTAACTATTGCTGAAGCATGAGGGAGAGAGAATGATATTTCAGACAAAGGAAATACTTTTAGAAGGCAAGAGCGGAACTCAAAAGCACTGGTGAGGTAACTCTTACTGCACATTGGAGGAAGTCTAAATACGCATTGCTACCACTCCCAGAAGAACCCCACACACACTGTCAGAGCAGCTAAAGACTAAAAGACTAATATTATTTCACAATGGTGAAACCAAGTCAAAGCAGGGAGGGCAAGTCAATTTCACAATGGTGAAATGATATTAGTGTACCTTGTATTGGTTGCTTTCAAAGGTGGGTTGGTCGCCCATTATATGTGAGGACAAAGAGACTCACACGTAGATAAGTGCCCTGTTGCTTTTCAGTCGTAAGGAAACAAGAGAACACTGATGTCACTGGGAGGAATAAACGGTGTGCTTAAGCAGGCACGGCTAGTCAAGCATTCCCGGGGACTCTGTTCAGGGCGTTATTTGCTACTTAAAGTCTGAACTTCAGCACAGTATTGTATCCTCAACAATGTACAGATTGGTAAACTATGCCCTATTAGCCAAATCTGATCCTACCTGTTATGTTCTGCTGTGAGCTAAGAATAATTTTTGTAAATAAATATTTGCCATCAATTTTATGAAAGGGAACCCTAATATTGAATCCCATTCCAGCGAGTGCTAGTCCCTAAAAAAATCTATTCTCCTTATTAGTAGACCTCTACTACAAAAAATATATTCAATTATTATTGTATTTGAATTTCAGCAATAAAATTTTTTAGAAATTTCTTCTCTCTTGTTATGTAATATATAAAGAACCACAAATCTCTTTACAGAAAGTTTGTTGACCACTGACTGATCTAGACCTTTCCAGACTCATCTCCTACTGTATCACTCTTCACAATGGGAATGATTGTCATATCTGAGATCTGTGGTTCCCCAATTCACTTCTAGCTCTCCACACACCGATAGTGCCTTCTACCTGGATTGTGTTATCTCCCTGCCTTCCTGAAGACAGATTGACATTCTGAGGTCTATCTCAGATACTGAACTAGACTTCCTTTCTGAAGTTTTCCCTTCAAGTCAGCCTAAAAATTACTCATTAAAAAAATCTTTCTCAGAGCATTTCATGGTTTTCTTTCTAGAAAGTCCGTGTGTACACAGAAGGCTATAAATACATCTTTACATTTGCCATGCTGGGGTGATAATGATGCTGACAGTATTGCCATTTATGTAGAGCTTGCTGTGGGTTAGGCACTATGCTAAGTGCTGTATGTACAGTGTTCATTCATTTGTTCAATTAATATCTACTAAACATCTCTCAAATATCATGCCCTAAGCTTGGTGCTGGGAGTGCAATGATAAAAGGAAGGTAAGAGAGTCAAGACTTAATAGAATGTTAAATCTTTCAATAACCTTGCAAGATAGGTATTATTAGTTCTGTCCCACCAAGGAGAAGGCAAAATCAAAGACAATAGGTTAAGTAACTTGCTCAAAGTCAAAGCCCCAAATTAAGCTGGACATCTGAGAGGAGCTGGACACACTCGTAAGAATGACATTGTTAAATGTCTTCTTTGTTCCTATCTTATTGTTAGAGACCCCTACGAAGGGATAGATAGTGCTTAATATTTTTATTCCCAGCAGAATGAACTCCACTCTTTTGATACACTGTGCAGATATAACCTCTTCCAGGAAGTAGCCTCTGATTCAGACTGAGGACTGAGTCAGATCCCTGTTTCCTCTACATCTCCTCAATATCCTGCATGCATTTCTATCATTGCACTTACTGCCATTACCACTATTTTGTTAGCATGTGTTTCTCTCACTAGACCAGGAGTTCCTTTAGGACAGGTACTATGTGCAGTTCATTTCGTTTCCGCAGATCCTAGCACAGTGCTTAATACAAAATTGTGAGAGATGTTTACTGAGTGAATGACTTTCATTGGTATGCTTATTCTACTCCACAGGGTACATGCACTGGGTACAAGCAGTATCTCCATCCTTCTCATGACTCTGTGAAGTCACTACTATACAACTATTGGCATTTTACTTACAAGAAAAATAAAGGCTTTCCTAAGGTTGCACAGATTTTAAATTACAGAAACATGATTCAAACCCAATTTTAATGGTCACCAAATCCTTCACAGGATACCAAGATACCGTCTGGAATTCATAAAACCATATAGTCCATGAATCTTCCAAAAGAATTAATCAGCCCTTCTGCTGGTCTAAGGGAACTCTGGCTCCTGATATTAACCCTCATCTAATACTTTACATACTTGCATTCTAGTTGCCTCCCTGACAAGGGAACAATGTCCCAGGAGCAGGGATCTGTGCTCTTCACCTTAAATAGCTCATGCCCCTAGCCTTTGCACGTTCTTAAGATGCTGCACTGAACTGAGAATAAAAAATAATATTAAGCCCACTGCATTGTTATTACTACATTATGATCAAATAAATCCAACCTAATTCCCTGCTTTTATAGTATAAGCCTCTTCTACAATGAACTAAAATCCCTGAAGGATTGGAAGGATTTAGAAAGGAAAGAAGGAGAGGTAGGAAGGAAAATTATGAGCACAATTCAGCAGTAGTTATATGTGGGGCTTTATCAAGGCCCAGCTCAATCTGTGATTTGGGGCCTATCACCTACTGGGGCCTCCATGAAATCAATATGCAACCAGAACTGAGCATCCCAGGAAAAAGCATCTGATATGTATTGAAAACAGTGGGTAAATGCACCAGAAACACAGATAGGTCAGGTTCCAGAAGACCTTGAACACAGGCTGAGATGATTCAACCTTGCCCAGTGGGGAAGGGGATCCACGGAGGGTTCAGGATAAGAAGTAGTAAGACCATCTACCCCTCGCCTACTGCAGAAACAGGTTGTTGGAGGAAGATGGTACATATTTAAAAGAGTGGGGGCCTAAAAGGCAGCAGAAAGGATAGGAGACAGCAACCTTCCTGGTAGGATGGCATGTTGAGTCAGGAAGCTTCTGCTGAGCTGCATAAACAGGCACCGCTGTGGGCTAGAAGGAGAACCAGGATCCTGAGCCTGCTGGGTCTTGTTTTATGATCTCAGTCCCAGACCTCCCTGATTCTTTCATCCTCACCTTTACAAAGAGAGGCTTTCGCCTTAAAAGGTCATCATAAAGTCTAAATAAAAAGCAATTGGCACAGAGTAAGCACTCAGCAAACGAGGCTAAAACTCACTTATGTGTCTGTGCTAACATTCTGCTTGTTTGCATTCGGCCATTGTCATCTTTCACCTATTCTTTCAGAGCTAAGAAGATTACAAAAATGCACTCCAGGATACGCCACAAGATGGACCAACTTTCTGAAGTCATTGCATGAAATGGACAGTGACCACAGGGGATAATGCACAGGGACCAGAGGAGGCAGTGCTGTGGTGGGTTTTGTGGCTTGCGGCCTGGCCCCAAGTTCCCACCCAAAGAGGTTATACCTGGTGGGGTCTTGCAAAATCTTCTTCACTGAGTTCAAAAACATTGACAATGGATGATTATAGGATAAGGGAGGATAGAGAAGAGTCCTATTATACAATAATCATTTGGGGCAGCACCTGTGGGTTACACACAAGGCCAGAGGCAAGGGAGGTGAGAGAGTGGGACAGTGTCTCACTTCTGGATGGGGCAACACACAGGCACCTGCAGTCTGCCTCCCACTGACTCTTCCACCCACGCCTGAAATGTTGTCGCTTCTGGGCTCTGGCCTCAGCATTCTCCTCTTCTCACCCTCTCTAGTCCCCACTCACCCCGACTCCTGATGCTTTTCCTATGCCCTTTCATGGATGTTTTTACCACCTTCTATGGCTTTAATTATATTCACAGGGTGTTTCAAGTTTATATTAAGGAAACATCAATAAAACTAATCATGAAAAAAATGGGGAAGGTACAAGTTAATTTTAGGTACAAAAAAGGACATAACTACAAATAAGTACATTATTTTTAAAATCTGCAAGGCAATGCTATGGTCAATATAATGTGTATAAATTTAAAAATCAGAAGAAATTAAAAATGTCAATTACTAAAATACCAATTATGAAAATTTCTCAAGAAATAAAAAACTTGAATAAACTATCACTATTAAAGACATCAAATTGGCAGGAAAAGAAATCCATGCATGAAAAAGATACCAGAGAATTTTATCAACTATTTGCAGATCAGCTCCTGTTCATAAGTTTTTCAAATAAGTGAAAATTATTTGTTTTATAAATATAACTTTGATCCCAATAGCACAAAACCAACATAAAACTATAAAAGGAAAAAACTATACAAATTTCATTTATGAATATGCACACACACATTTGAAATATAAATAAGAAATAAAATTCAGTATCACAAAATAAAAACCTGGTCATCTAACCCAGGTTTTCCCCAGGAATGCACAAACCTATTAAAGAAAAACTATATGATCATCTCAGTTGATGCAGAAAAACCACTCAATGAAATTCAATACTCATCCACATTTTTAGAAGTTCCCAATAAATCAAAATAAGTTTCTTGGGCCTCCCTGGTGGCCTAGGGGTTACGTCTCAGTGCTACCATCATGAAGGCCCAGCAATAGCCTGAGTTGAATCCCCGGCCAGGGAGCTGACTCACATGGTACAGCAGACCTTTCCTGTCTTGCCTGCTGCTCCCTCAGCAGTGTATTTCAGTAGCTCTGCCTGTTCTGCATCCCACTCTGTCTCTGGTGAATCCTCTCACCTGCCCCCCCACCAACCTCTGGCCTGCATGCCAGTTTTTTTATGCAAAAATAATTAAATAAAATCTTAAAAAGAGAGAGAGAGATTTATTAATCTGATATGAGCCTATCATAAAAACACAGAGCAACCTCACACTTAATGGTAAAAATTTAGAAGCATTCCCAACTCCTAAACAAAGATGCTTGTTATCACCCGCTATCAAGTCACTAAATGTCCTAACCATGCAGTAACACAAACTCAAAAACAAGATATACAGATATTGGAGAGGAAAATAATAAATTGGTATCTGCTAACAACATACATCACTTCACAGACAGTTCAAGAGAGCCTGTGACAAAAATAATGAAAGAATGTGGTATGGTTTCTGAATGCAAGATTAACATACAAAAATAATGTATCTGAGCAATAACAAATAAGAAAATGTACTAAGATATACTCTCCACAATATGAACAAAACATAAAAATAGTTTAGATAACAGGGAAAATGATAGTGAGACATTAGCTCACTGTAGCTAATGGAATAGAACAAGAGGGCCCAGAAATATATCCAAGCTAACATGACCCTTATGTGACAGAAGAAATGTTAGTGGGGATAATAGAAGAGGAAGAATGAACTTTCCAAAAGGGTATTGGTATAAATAACTCTCCAGATGGGAAAAAAGAAGATTCTATAAAGTTACCTCATTTTGTAAGTTCTAAAGTCAGTTAGATCATTAAAGACTTAAATGTAGAAAAACAAAACATGAAACTTGTATGCATGACTTTTGTACAGAAAATTACAACATATATGTGAAGGGCATAAAAGACTTAAATGAATGAAAAAAATAAATGGCAAATGGTATCATGTTTGAAAGTAGGGAAATTCAGTAACTTAGAGACAATAAATCTCTCCAAGCAGTGTTTTCCTAAGTCTAAAGTACACCTGCATCAAAATTACCTAGAATGACTGTTAAAATACAGATTTTAGAATCCATTTTAAATCTATTGAATCAGCAAATTTGAGGCTAGAACCCAGGAATCTGCATTTCTGAAAGTTATCCGGGTGATTCTTTTGTGAACTAAAATATGAGAGCTTTTGCTTTAGGGAAGTAGGTCATAACCTGAATGGTACATGAAAATGACTTAGGACAGCTTTTTAAAATTCGGTGCCTAGGCTACACCCCTGGCTCATTAAATCAGAATTTCTGGGCAAGGCACCTATACGTCAGCATTTTTAAAGTTCTCTAGTGATTCCAATGTGCAGCCAAGGTTGAGGACTACTGCTCTGGGTGAAGGGGCAGTGAGAGTCAGATCTGCGGCATTGCCTGTCTAAACACTGACTTCTAGTGCTAATCCAGCAGGATTTAGACTTATCTTGATTAAGGAAGACACATAAATTCAACAAAATGAAACTGAACAAAAATGAATCAACATGTAGGTGAATAAATGTTTTACCAAGCTCTGAAAATTCCACTGGATTCAACAAACCTATATGGCACCTACACACAATGTTATACTATAGTAGAAAGAGGGATGATATACTGTACAGAGATGAACAAAACACAGCCCTTTTCTTCGCAATCTGGTGGAGGAGACAGATATGGACAAAAGTACCTTACAATCAAGCAGATAATGAGAAGTATGCAGACTATTAAAAGGGCATAAAAGAAAAATTAATTCTGAATGGCAAGAACCAGGATAATGTCACTGAAGACTCATTATCAGAGACTGGAACTTACCCAGTTCTAGAAGCTAGGGACACGCATAGTTACTCTATGGGTATAGGGCAATTCTGCACAGTATAAGTCACAGTAGATGGACCTTTCTCTAACCTTTATGGAAGACTGTAGGATAGATATAAAAGGTTCCTTTTCTTTTTGATTTCCTTGTTACTGCTCTCTTTTTTTCCAAGTATTCTGCCTCTGGTTTATTAACTCTACCTCCTGGTGCCTCAGCTAATTTCTTCTAGGAAAAGTTTCTCATTAGCATTTCTATGGGGAGCACCTGCTCCCCCATTTACCCCTATTAACGGATGGCTAGGGCAATGGGGTAGACTGAGACATCCTCTCCTTATGACTCATCTATTTTCTAATTGAGAACACTAGGTCTAAAGTTACAAATGGATGCCCGATGAAGTTCATCCTTAACATTAAAAATGATCACAAAGACATGTTTCTCAATTTTATAATGTTATATAATATAAATGTATTAAAAATAATCAAACTCATGACTCTGAATAATTCTAGAGATAAACTTGCACTGAAATACTACATAAATGCAAAAATCCCAGGCTAGTGAGGATAAGTTATGAATAAAATGAATTGTTGAACAGGCTAAGTTTCTCAAAACCATAGCACAAAGGATATTTAATGTTATCTGCTAACTGCATAATATAGGGGAAAACCATTTAGCACTTATATGACTCTGGAGGGTAAATGTATATTTTACATTATACACCAATATATTAAGCTGGTAAATTATGTAGTCTTTCTCTATTTAAGGAAACCGTGCACATTAATGTCATGTGACAGATGTCATTTGTAAAGCCCCTGAGATGAACCAGTCACCATGGCATAAAACACCATGATTTATGTAGAGTGGCAGAAGAAAAGGGTTTATAAATCAAATTATCATTGAAATGGAACCAACTTGGCTTCAAAGGTAACAGAAGGCTCATCTATAGCAGACATGAGGAGATATTCAGAATCACAACAAGGAAAAAATGTGAGACAATAGGGAAAGAAAGTCAGTGTTCTAGGTAAACCTATAATTTACATGCATTTTTCTTTATAGTACCTTTGGTTTATTGATTATCTTATTTCTTCATATCTCCTCTCACCTAACGTGCATTTCCCTATTAATGGTTAATTTTCTTCTGACACAAAAAATAAATGAAATTTCACATCAAATTTGTCATGCACTTAAAGTACCCATTAGAGAAATCAATGTCTCTTAGCAACACTCATTCTCTTAATGTTTCAAAATTCTTCTAATTACACAGGAAAATGGAACTGTTGGCCCCAAAGTCATATGCATAATTAAATTTTATAGAAGACCTAAATTAGAAAAAAAATATTTTTAAGGTGCTCAGAGATTTTTCTTGACAGGTTGGTGGAATTTTGATAGCCACTAAAAGTAATCATTTTTATCAGCTGTGACAGCATAACCTTCCCCCATTCAACCTGATCAGTATGAGCATAATTAATTCTACCTTAAAGCATGGCATGTTTACTGCATAGTTGAGGTGCTGTCTAGGGGGAAGAGGCTACACAGAACAAAGATAAAACCCAAAATGCTGGTTGTGAGTTATATCTAAAGGGTGGGGCATTTCCTGATGGTCTGGATAATCAGCCATCGAGAAAGTAAGTCCTGCCAACTTAGAAACAGAAGCTGAGTAGGATCACCCAAGGACAATTGAAAATCAGGGAGACACTCTTAATTGGTATTGACTATATGGAGTTGAAGAGAGGTAGCTTCAACTTGGTGGATGATGAAGTTCTACCTGTGACAGAGTGGTAGGATAGGATGAAGAAGCCAAACCAGAAATCTGTGATGCTGCGCCAACTGTAGGGTTCTCAGGAATCAAGGGCCTTGTAAACAAGAAAGCCAATGCAGAATCACAAAACTATTATTGCGGCTTTTTTACACCCTATGCTTATTTGCTTCCTTTCTTTTCTTTCTGCTCTTTCCTCAGCATAAAAAATATTCTGAAAATCCCACCTCCCAATTGTTATGAACCACAAAATAGAACATGTGTCCTTGCCTGACCCAGAGCTTTAAGAGGAAGTTGTGTACTACACTGGTAGGAATAACAACAAACCATGAGAGATGCCAGGGGTAGGTAGAATTCAGGAAGAAGGAATAGGGTTCAGTTAATTAGTTTCCTTTCTCACTGTGAAATGCTTTCCAGAATCAAAACTGGTGGTGAGGGTGTAGATTTTGTCGTAACAAGAGGCTGTCTATATAATGTTACAAACCAATGTCACCACAATGAAACTTTATATATGCATTTTAAAAAACAAGATGTCTGTTCTATCCTTTCCTCAGCATATGAGGGTCTTGTCACGGCCACTAGAGAAGGATATCGGTCTGACATGAAGTGACATATGGATCTTGGCAAAAGACACTAGCTCTGCAGTCCGCTTGACCACACCCTCCTGCAGGAAGGAGGCAACTAGCTGTGGCATTGATGAAGAACCCCATAAGTCACATTTGAACACCTCTAACTCAATTACTTATCATGTACATCTGCTTCTCCAGAGAGCTCAAGCCCAATGATACATGTTCAGAGTCAACAGTGATCTGTAAAGTAATTGATTTGGGTTGAAACATAAGGGGAAATTTGAAAGGTAAGCATTGAAGAATACATATAGAATGGAAAAAGGTAGCTGAAAGCTCAGGGTGCAGCATGGAGAGAGGGAGGGAGGGAGGGAGGAGGGAGGGGGGAGGGAGGGGGGAAGGAGAGGGGAGGGAGGGGGAGGGAAGGAGGAGGGGGGGAGGGAGGGAGGAGGGGGGGAGGGAGGGGAGAGGGAGGGGGGAAAATAAATGCCTTTGTTTGAAGACATTGATTTATAAGGAATTTAAAATTGCTAAAGAGAAGTTCTTGATGGTAAAGAGAATAAGAGACACATCTGGAGAACATAAAGGCTGGAGATATTCAGGAGTGGAAATCAGAATAATGCGGCATGTAGGTCAGAATGAAACCAAGACATGCAGTCACCTACTATGTGCCAGGCCCATCTCTCCTCATTTCATCTCACTCAATCTTCACAATGTCTAGCACAGTAGGTGCTCAAACCCATGTTGAATATTTAATATTAAATCAATAAATGTAAGAACAATTCTAAGAGAACAATGTATTATTAATCACATCTTACAGACAAGAACCCGAGGCCCAGGAAGGTTAAGAAATTTGTCTAATGTGTCACAACTCAGAACAGGCATAAGGAATCGGACTTGAAAGCCCAAGTGGCAAGAGGGAGGGTGATCTATCTGTGCCCTGCGGGGAGTCTAGAAAAGGGTGTGGTATTTGGGTGTCTACCAGTGACTCAGGGAGGGGAGGAAGTGAACGGGCTAGAAAGGAGGGGAAAGCATATGAAACAGAAAAAGAATTCTGTAAATTCGGGAGGGGGGTGATGGGACTCCATGGGAAGGCAGCTGCTGAGCTAGCAAAGGGCAACACCCTGACTAATACAGCTGTGAGTCCGGTGGGGCAGAGTGGAAGCACAGCCAGGCACACAGGGGTCTGAAGTGGGGCGATATTGGTAAAAAGGCAGTAAAGTGGGAAAGTGAAGACCTGGGCAAGGGGGAATGGGTAGCACTAAGTTTTCAAACAGAGAAAAGCGAAAGAGAAGTAGCTTGCTGGGGCTGGGGCTGAGGAAAGGGTGTGGCCTGGGACGGCGGGTGGGGGCAGGGAGGCTGAACTTGAGGTCTGCGGTGCAGACACAAAGCCTTGGGCCTTCTTTGAGAGAGCCCCATTCAGTCCGCAGTGGCCCGCGTCTCACCTGTAGGAGCTGCCGGCCGCGCTCGCCACCTCGCGACGGATTTGCCTGTTGAGGGCGTCCGCCGCCTCGCGCCCCTTGCTAGCCTCGGACATCGCTGGCAGGGCCTGGACGGGGCCCGGGGCCTGGTACTGGGCCTGGGCCTCGGCTAGGGCCTGGGCCTGGGCCGCGGGTAGCGGCGTCTGCTCCGGCCCCAGTCCCTCGGCGCGACGCAACATCCAAGCGGGTCCCGCCTTCCTGCGAGTGTCGCGCTCGTCCCCACCTGAAGGCTTTCCCGCGGCAGGGCCGCCCGATCCACCGTAAGCCGCTTCCTGCTCGTGGGCCTCAGCGCTGGCATGCGCCGCCCAGCGCTCCTGGCTCGGCGGCCGGCGTCTGGGAGCCCCGAGACCCGGAGCTGAAGCCGGGGAGGACGTGGGCATCTGCATGGGCTTGGGGATCCAGGGGTGGTCCCCGCGGCGCGGCAGCGGCCAGGCGCGGAAGTCCTTCTGGTACTGGGTCTCCCGCTCGAAGGGCGCGTCGGAAGGCTGGTACTCGCTGCGCGGCCGGCAGCTCGGCTCGGGCCGCTGCACTTTCCAGGCGCGGTAGTCCTGTCGCATCACAGAGTCCGCGGTGCCGGCGCCAGGGGTGGAGCTCGAGCCCGCGCCCAGGCCCTGCCCACTTCGGCCGTAGGCGCCCGCCGCCTCGCGCTCGGCGCTCGGCCCGGGCGCCGGCCCCGTTGCCCGGGCAACTGCATCCAGCTCGCCCTGGGCCGGCTGTGTCTCTATGGCGACCGCGCGCGCCGAGATGGCTGCGTGAGCAGACTGTGCCTGCTGCTGCAGCGGGGCTGGCGGCTGCGCCGGGGCGCCAGGGTGCTCGGTGGCCTCCGAGTACTTGGTGAAAACCAGCGGCACGGCGATGTCCGCCTTGTCCAGCTGGTTCCAGAAGCGGGCGATGCAGCAGGCCCGCGTGATGCACGGCCACGCCATGGTGCTAGCTGCAGAGCTGGCCTTTCCGCTTTCTTTGCGTGGTTCCAAAGCAAGTCTCTAACCTCCCTTCAGCCCCGACCCTCGGCCAGTCTACCTGGTTCCCACCGTTTCCCCCTGGTCAGCTGGAGCTACCTCCCCCTCCTCCCTCAGAAAGCACCTGGCAAGGTCGGGCCGGTAAGGCTGCCGCAGAGACAAAGTCTGTAAAGTCCCTCGATTACCGGCCGCAAACGCCTTCCCCGCCTTCCCTCCAAGGTCTTGGGATCGCAGTCGGCTGCGGGCACCGAAGGGTGAGCGACACGGCGTCCCCGAGTCCCCTCGGGGTGTCCGGGACGCACCCCTCCGTGCTGCTGCGGCGGTGCTCAGGCCCCGGCGAAGGAGGCGACGAGGCGCGGTGGCTGCGGACTTAAGCCATGTCGCAGACGAAGGGCCGGGCAGTGCGGCCGAAGGGTCTGCGGACGGAGCTCTATTCTGCCCGTCGGCGTCCGTTCGCCGTTGGCC
The DNA here is from genome assembly GCA_019455555.1 of Galemys pyrenaicus. Classification (NCBI taxonomy): domain Eukaryota; kingdom Metazoa; phylum Chordata; class Mammalia; order Eulipotyphla; family Talpidae; genus Galemys; species Galemys pyrenaicus. The sequence goes on from JAGFMF010011429.1 coordinate 5,221,239, forward strand.
ACCCAGCAGTGCTCAGAGGGATCGCCTTCGACAGAGATCGAGCATTGCTGCAGCCGCCGCCGCGACTCCAATGATGCTGCAGCCGCCGCCGCCGCCGCCTCTACTGCAGGGAAGCGGCCCCACCCTTTTCTGCTGTTCAGCAGGGGGAAAAATCCAGGAAAGATGCTGAGAGAAAGCGCTGCAGAAAAAAATCACCTGCTGTCGTCAGAGCGCGCTGCTGGGAACGCGCCCTCTCTCCTCCTCCCGGCTCTCTGGCAGCCCCTCCCTCCTCCGTTCCCAGGCAACGGCAGAATCTGGGGCCTAAGCGGGTTCAAATCCCAGACTGGCGACCGCTTGTTTTCCTTAGTGCTTGCTTCCCCTCTCCAGGATTCAGGCTCCTCGTTTGCATAATAGGGCCAGTCGAGGGGGTGGGAGGATTAATCAATTGGTATATATCCCCTGGTAAAATGCCTGTCCCAGAATAGCTGCTGTTTGAAAACGGAGCTGCTGATATTAGACAAAATTTGGGGGCCAGATTTGAGCCCAGTCTGACCCCTAATCCAATCAATTGACATTCTTGTGCTCAAGCCTAGCTCAGAGGTGTAGATTTAGGGGCCATTGCTGCCCTGGTTGACCCTTGGGGGACCACATGTCTTAGAACCTCCCAAGGGCCCTCCAGTCCCTGGGCAATCCCGGGTCACATACTGGGGGAAAGGCAGTGAAGAGAATCCTGGAAAAGACCTACTTGGAGGGGTAGAGGTGAGTGTGAAACAGGGAGACAGAGTCCCAGGAAAGGGTAGTGCCTAACTTGCAGGGGCTTTCTCACCTGTTCCAGCATGGCTGCTTTTACTCCTCTCCCGCGTGGGGAGGGAGAATCGATTTGGAAGGCAGACAGATCTCCTTTGGTTCTCACACTGTTTGGTCACCCGGTGCCTCAATCTCATTTGTAGAAGGAGGAAATAATAACCACTTCAAAGTGGTTTTGTGAAGATGGTTAAGGACTCAGAGCAGAAGCTCTGAATGAATTCAATGCACCTGGATTCATAGTCTAGCTTTTGCCTTCCTTTTGTTGTATGACTGCAGGCCTATCATTGCAACTTCCTGACCTTTAGCTTTATCTATGAACAGGAGTATGCCCCAGCATGCCCTAGGCCGTGCTTTGCAATCAACTCCCCGATCTAAACACATAAATAACAACCTTTTCCCCCCAACTTTAGAATCAAACAGGATGAGAAGACAACTCTGATTAGTCAATTATCTGCTGAACTTCCGCCTACTTGGGTTTTTGCCTCTTGGTGATTTGATTTGCGTTCCATAAACAAAATGACTTCTGGCACTATTTTCCAGTCATCACAAGATCTGTTTCTATAAAACAACATAATCAGATTGACCATTCCTCCTCCCAGTTCTACAGAATGACCTGAGCTTTAACTGAGGTCTTTCCAATAAAGGTTTCTACAGCTAAAAAGAAAATTAGAAATTGGAGGATGGATTCAGGGTCACTGACACTCTCTATCATTTAGTAAATATCATCTTCTATTGCCCACTCTGTGCCTTGGACCTGTGGACACGAATGGATTCTCACTCAACTGGAGGGGTGTGGTATGGGAGCACTAGGAGATAGACCCATAAATAATTAGCAAACTATATGGCCAGTATAACCCAGGTACATTCATGGGTACTGAATGAATGCCCATGAAAGAGGAGTAGGAGCACTCCTAGCAGAGTGTAAGTGTTCTAGGCAACTTTATCATCAGTACCATGTCCCACATTCATTTATTTGGATCTGATGGGGACAGACAAGTGTGATGGTTATCCGTTGGTGGCTTGCTTGGCCATCTATTTTGATGATAATAGCATCTTATTATTTGACTTTGGGGGACCATTCCTTTCCTACTTTCCATATGGTTTGGATGGAGTTAAGCTACTCAATCCACCTTCCTAGAGTGCCTATGAGACCCATACCTGTTTACCAGGGCACCCACCCTGGGCAAAGCAACTATTTCAGTGATGAGCATGTGACTAACATCAGACAAATTAGAGGAAATCCTAGAGTTCAGCTGGAACATCTGTTAAAAAGCTCCCACCTCCCTCCCTCCTCTCTCCCTCCCTCCCTCCCTCCTCTCTTCCTCCCTCCCTCCCTCTTCCTTCCTTCCTTCCTTCCTTCCTTCCTTCCTTCCTTCCTTCCTTCCTTCCTTCCTTCCTTCCTTCCTTCCTTCCTTCCGTCCTCCCTCCCTCCCTCCCTCTCTCCCTCTCTTCCTTCCTCCCTCCCACCCTCCCTCCCTTCTTCCCTTCCTTCTTTCCTCTCTGCCTCCCTTCTTCCTTCCTTCCTTGAAATGCTAAAGTCTCAAGAGACCATGAAGTTACAATATTAGCAAACAGTAAATCAGAAGGCACAGGGTCCTGATGACATCCATGAAAAACTGTAATTTGTTCCCTAAAACCCATTCTCCCCTCCCCCCTCTCGTTACCCAAGCCTCAACGGTTTACTGTGGCTTTTGGTCGCCTTATCAGAAGCTGTATTTCCTAAGGTCCCTTGCACAAAGAGCAAGCCTAAGACACAAAGAGGGCAATACACTTAGTAAATGAAATGAGTCCACCCTCCAATTTCTAGTTTCTCTTTTCTAAGATTTTTATTTATTTTGTGTAGAAGAACTGAGATGTAGGCCATAAGTATAGGGGGTAAGAGGACTTACCAGAGACAGAGTGGGGAGCAGAACAGACAGACTGAAATACACTGCTGTGGGGAGCAGTAGGTGAGACAAGAGAGGTCTGCTGTGCCATGTGGGTCAGCTCCCTGGCAGGGAGAACTCAGGCCATTACAGTGGACCATAGGGGTGGTAGCACTGAGACAACTCCTAGGCCACCAGGGAGGCCCCCTAGTTCCTCTTTTAACCTTGTAGAAATCTTTATTAGAAAGATATCAGGGCCTCCCTGGTGGCGCAGTGGGTTGAGCAACGCACTATGAAGCAAACCGCAGCCACTGCAGCACGAGTTCGATCCCTGCTGCCGGCCAGAGAGGG
>JAGFMF010011429.1:5233477-5249446 GCA_019455555.1 Galemys pyrenaicus
TGTGTCTTGCTGTTGGCTTCTTTTCATTGTGGTAACTTGGCATTCTTCTAGCTTCTTGTATGTCTATTTTCATTTCTTTTTTCATGTTTGGGAAGTTCTTGTCAAGGATCTGTTTGAAAAGGTTCTCAGTACCTGCTTCTCTCTCTACATTTTCTGGTATGCCTATGACTCTTATATTACCTCTCTTCAAGGTATCAGATAGCATTCGAAGTGTTTCTTCATTCTTTTTCATTTTCACTTCTCCTTCCTTATATTTCTTGGTTCTTTTTATGTCTGTGTCCTCCAGAGTACTGACTCGCTCTTCCAGTTCTTCTATTCTGTTTTTCTGGTAACTTTTGAACTCCTCCAGTTCTCTCTAATTTGCTTCATTTGTTTTTCTTTCCCTTTCTTCCATTTCTTGTATTTTCTTTTGTTGGGACTCAATCTCATTCCTCATTTCCTTGATTGTGATATTATCCCTTTCTGCATTGTCTCTTAACTCTTTGATTATTCTCATCATGGTCTTTAGAATTTCTTTGTCTGATAGATGTGCATATTCCTCTGTGTCTATAATATCAGGTTCTGGATGTTGACTTTCTGCGGTGTATTGTTTTTAGGTGAACCTGCTTGGTCATTGGTATTTTTCTTTCTTCCCATTGTTAACCTTCGGGTTAGAGTCTGTTGTGTCCCGGTCCTGCTGGTGCTGGTGGGCATGATTTCTGATTTCTTTTCCTGGGGTTTTAGGTATTTCTGCCTGATAACTGTTCCTCTGTGGCTGGGTACAGGTTTCAGTAGTATTCTGTTTAGGCAGATGTTGAAAGAACAATAACAGGGAAGAAGAAAGAAAAGAAAAGAAAGCAAACAAACAAACAAACCCAAAACTGAACCAGCAACAAGAAGAACAGAAAACCTGAACCAATGAACAAGCATAGAGGGAACAAAGCAGAAACTAAACAGAAAGATAAAGAAAAGGAAAAGAGAGAAAATGAAGAAGAAACAGACAATTAGGAATAAAGCAAGAACAACAGAAAAGACAATCAGACCAAGAAAAAGAAAGAGAAAACAAACAAACAAACAAAAGGCTAGGACAAGATTCAAGGGAGAAAAAGGAGGGGAGAGGAAAAGTAAAAACACCAAAAGCTAAAAGCAACTAGAACAAAACAATCTAAAACCAAAACCAAACAGAACAAACAAGCAATCAAAAACTAACATACAACCACAACTACAGCAACAACAACAACAAAAAACCCCACCCCACTAGGGTGGGAGGGTACGGGGGTGGGGGTGGTGGTGCTGATTGACTCGCAGCAGCAGATAAGGGTCCGTGTGGTAAGTGGGTGGGTGATGAGGTTCCTGAGAACTTCCACCTGAGGTCTAGAGTCCCCAACCAGCCCCTTATGTAGGGACTAGTTCTGTATGGCTCCCCTTAATATCATTCTCCGCGTAGGGGGAGGACGTAGCCATGTAGCAGCTGCCACACCAGCTGTGTCTGTCCTAAACTCCGTATGCCCGTCTGACGTCCTCCGGATGTCCCTGGATTCTGGATCTAGATGTTGGAGAAGATTTTATGCATATGGAGCGAGGCTTCTTTTTTCTGACTGACTTTTAAAGCTCAGATCTCAGTCTGCAAGGGTTGCTCTTTGACTCGCAGTTCCCCCGGCTCAAAAAATCCCAGTATGGCGCTCCCAGGGAGCCGGGCATGCCAGGATCCCGAGTTGGGCTGTACTGGTGTTCTAGCCCAACTCTGCTCTGTCTGCGCCAGCCCCATGCAAGCAGCTCCTGGCTGTGGCGTTTTCCAACTGACTTTTAAAGCTCAGATCTCAGCTGCAAGGGTTGCTTTGTGACCTGAGGTACCTCCGGTGCGAAAAATCCCAATATGGCGCTCCCAGGGAGCCGGGCACAGTAAGATCCCCACTGGGGCTGTACTGGCATTCCAGCCCAACTTCGCTCTGTCCCTCTGCGTCCGCCCCAGGCAGCAGCTCCTGGCCGTGGCGTTTTCTGACGACGTTTACAGTTCAAGTCTCAGCCCGCATGAGCTGCTGTGCATCCAGCAGCCCCGCTGCCCCTCTCCGCTCTCGGAGTGGCGCCCTCGGAGCGCCGGGGATTGCCCGGTCCTTACTTCAAGCAGAGTTCATTTAGAGCTTCCTACCGCTTTCCGTCGGGCTGATGTTTCCTGTATGTGAGCTGACAGTCTGTTTTCTGGCTTTTCTTTTTCCTCTTTTGGCATTCACTGATATGTGTATCTGGACACGATGAGTCCAGCGTCTTCACTCTGCCGCCATCTTCCCAGAATCCCCCAGTACTAGCATTCTTTTTTTATTTAAGCCATTCTCTAGTTTGCGTTTTTTTAATTACTACTGATGTTGAACATCTGTTTTGAGATAACATTTTTTTAACAGAATTTTATTATACATGTTTATTGAGAACTATAAATAAATAGATCAGAGAAATTACTATACTATAAGCATTTTTGTAGTATTCTTTGTAATTCATAGTTCTGTTACTACTTTAAATTTTTGTTAACACTTGGTTATATTTCTCATGATTCCTCTTTTTATTTTTGCATGTTTCCTTTTTTTTTCATTTTTTTCCCTTCTACCAAAGTGCCCATTCCCTATCTACCTCCCTTCCCAACCCCTCCATCCCTTTCCCTAGTCCATCTAGCAACCATTATCTTCTTATTGCTGAATTCTTTGGGTGCATATGATTTTTTGGGTATTTATATTCAACAGATGAGTGAAACCATCCAATATCTTACAATACTTGATTGATTTCACTCAACATAATTACCTCAAGATCCATCCGTTTTGTCCCAAGTGCCAGCACTTCATCTTTCTTCAAAGCTGTGTAATATTCCATTGATTACATGTTCCACAGTTTCTCTATACATTCATCTGTTGAAGGGCATGTGGGTTGGTTCCATGAGTTGGCAATTATGGATGGTGATGCTATGTACATAGGTGTAGATAAATCTTTTCATATTAGAGTTTTGATATTATTTGATCAATACCTAATAGAGGTATTGCTGGATCATACAGAACTTCTATTTTTATTTTCTTGAGAAATCTCCATACCATTTTCCACAGATACTGCACAAACTTGCATTCCCACCAACAGTGGATGAGAGTTCCTTTTTCACTGCATCGTCGTCAGCATTTGTTAATTCCATTCTTTTTCATATGGGGCATTCTCACAGAGGTGAGGTGGTATCTCAATATAACTTTAATTTGCATTTCCCTTAGAATAAGTGATATTGAACATTTTTATATGTCTGTATGTTATCTTTAGAGAAGTGATATTTTTGAATTACATCTTTTGCTGTATTATAAACATTAGGATTCTTGGATCTTTGCATGTATTGACCTCCGTTCAGCAAACTTCTTAAGCTCTTCATAGTTTTCATAGTTTAGAGATGATCTGGGATTTGTTCACAAAGAATGCATTTTTGCCCCATTCTTTCTTATTTATACTCTCATTCTCTCTTTTATTCAACATCTAAAATTATTGTTCCCGACTTTAATGGGATTGTTTCCAGCATTTCATCATTAAGGTGATGTGGATTTTTAGCATGAAATATTTAGAAACTATCCATCTACACCAATTTTACTAAGAAGTTTTTTTCAAAATCAAGACTATATGGTGAATTCATCAAATGTATTTTCAGTCTCTTCAAACTTGATCGCATCTTTGATCCTATCTTGAACATTATATCTTTCAACATTTTCATTGTTATTAATATTATGCCTTCTTGTTTTTTGGTAGAGAGCCAACTTGTTTATGGTGTAGTGTTCCTCAAATATGTTTTAGAAGTTCACTGACCAAAATTTTAAGGGCTTTTTTTTTTATTAAACCCATAAATCACTTGGTCTGTTTTCTTTTTGCTGTGTCTTTATCAGAGTGGCCAACAACATCATGACTCAATAAAAAGCACTTAGGTGCCCCCCTTTTCCAGGCCCTGTAAAGTGTAAATGACATTGAAGTTATCCCTTTCCTAATGACTTGGGCTAACTCACCTGTGAATGAATCACCTGTCCTGGGGGTTCTGGAGGGTCAGTTCCTTGCCCACCTCCACCTCCATTCCTTTCTTTAACACTCTTTAATGGCTTACCACTGTTCTCAGGCTAAAACCTAGACTGCCTACCATGGCCTTCAAGGTCCTTCAAGGACTGGCTCAAGTCTTTAAAAACCTCCTCTCATTCCTACCCCACTGTTCTTTGTGTTCCAGCCTCACTGGCCCCCATTTGGTTCTTTTTCTAGACCAGGAACCTTTGCACTTACTGGTTTCTCTGCCTAGGATATTTTTTCCATTCTTACATAGAATGACTTATTCTTGTCCTTCAGGTCTTTCTTAATATCACATTTTCAAACAAACTCCCACCCCATTTTCTCTACTGTGAGGACCCACATTCTCTTTCATCATTCTGTTTATTTCCTTAACATATCACCTGTTACATTCTGTAATTATCTTCTTAATTTCTTATGTGCTTATTGTTTGATACACCCCCTTCCACCCGCCATTGACTGTAAGCTCCTTTGAGTACCTGAAGAGCTTACCTGTCTTATTTTATCTGCTTCTATTCCCTAGAACTGTGTTTCATACATGGAAAAGAAAGAAGTGGGGGGGGGGGGGAAGAGGAAGGGGGAAAAAGGAAAGGGAGGGGACACTGTGAGAAAAAGATATATATATATATATATATCAAGGAATAGTTAGGGTGGAATTCATATTTAATTGGTTTAGTTTTAGATGACAACAAAGGTACCAAGTGGGAAGTTCTGATAGGCATTTTAAGATATAAGAATGAAGTGGAGAGGTTTTGAATATAGATTTGAGAGTTACCCTTAATAATCTCTTAATGCACTGAAACACCCATCCACTCATCCATTAACCTGTCTCTTCCTCCATCTGTCTGCATCCATATATTCATTCAAGATGATAAACTTTTGAACAAATCGTGAGTCAAGCCCTATGTGCTGGGTATTGACTAATAGACTATCTCTGCCCTGAGAAGTTTAAGTCTGGAGGAGATGGGAGAGTAGTGAACATAAATAAATAATAGATTGTAGGAGGCACTACTTTGAGGTAGTCATAAGTGCATTATAAAAAACATAGTTGAAAACGTGTGGGTGAAACAAAAGATTTAATCTTGAAGACATGCCAGAAGTGAGGGAGCACTGGAGAGGAGGTGTTGGCAAGATCTGAGAAGCAAAGAAAGAAATGGGTCAGAGCAGTAAAAGGAGAAACAGAAGAGAAATTGTATCACGGTAGAAAAAGTTGGGCTTTAGAGTAAGACTGACAGATTTTGAGTTCTAATCCTGCTGCTACCAACTGGGTAACTTTGGGGAAATTATTTATCTTCTCTGAGCCTCAGTTGCCTTCCTGGCAGACAGAGATAGCAGTACTATCCTCTTAGCAAGGTTATGGGTAGATCCTGCCAGATACGTAGTCAGTACTCATAGCTGGTGGCTGGATGGTGGCTGGATGGTGGTGGTGGTGGTGGTGGTGGTGGTGAAAATGGTGGTGATGGTAACAGGAAGAAAACTTACTCCATCTTTGTCAGCATTTAGTACTAGCATCCTTTTTATTTTAGCCATTCTGAGAGGTGTGCCGTGGTATCTCATCATGGTTTTAATCTACATTCCCCAATGCGCAGAGATGTCGAACATCTTTTCTTGTGCTGCTTTGAATTGACGTGTTTTTAAGTTATAACTTTCGTTGTAATTATAAACACTAGGTTTGTTGAATATTTCCATATATTGATCCTTATCTCATCGACAAATGATCTTGAGTTTTGATCACCAAAATGACAGCTTTTCCCCCTTCTTGTTTATACTTCTCATTTCTTTCTCTTCTCCTCCTTATGTACCTCTAGAATCACAGTTCAGGATTTTCAGGGGCATTAGCATAATGTTTATTTGTGGCATAAACTATTTTGAGGAGTTTCAAATTCTTGGAGGTGTGGGCAGCTTCTTGCTACTCACCAGGAGAGTCAATGTCATTCCCTCGTTTAAGATTCTTCAGTCGCTCCTACTGCTCTTAGTGATGGTGGTGGAGATGCTCGTGAAAGCGGTAGTGATAATGATATGGTGGTGGTGGCGGCGGTGGTGGTGAATAGAACTGGGGGGCAATTTAAACTCCTTGCTGATTGAGCAGTGATGACTGGGATTTCTGGAGCCAGTACCCATGGATGTAAGAATGACATGGAGTTTGGGGAGAGAGCAGGAGAGTGGGCCAAGTTGTGTGTTCTTCTTTTGCTGGACGACTGCAGTTTTTATGGTAGCTGGACACCGGCCATTTGCTTTCTGTAAGGAAAATGCATTAGCCACGATCCATCATACTGGTTTGCTGACTCGAAGTCTTTCATGATGAGCACTAAAATTAAGTGATTGCATTTTTTTCTATTTTAAAAGATATGCCTTCCTGACGGTCATAAAAAGTAAGATCGAGTGTAGTGATCAGGAGAGGTAGTTTTTGGTTAAAATCAATTTTTCCCTGATGAAGGTGGGGAAATGTGACTTGGAACTTGTTCAAGAGGATCCACATTCTGCATTCCACAGCTCTGCAGAAGGGCAGGGCACTGGGGATATGGAGGGTAGAGAAGAAGAAGAGCAGAACCTGTTGGGAAAAGATAGATATCTCTGTCAGTGTCCAGCATGCATCAGCTCTGCGGCAAATTGACTTCGCATCCTCTTTCTCACGTAGGATTGACATCCGGCTGTCTTCACGCAAGGACAGCTAAGTAGGAAAAGAAGCCAGGATAGGGTGGCCAAACTCACTGACTGGTGAGATTTTGGGTTCACAAATGGCTTAACTGAAGGAAGAAACTCTTAATTAGGTGGTTTCAGACTGCCAGCTACTGTGCTAGTGGCTTCATAGTTACAATAACTCAGGAATTGATATTGTTTACATCATTCTGCACATGATAAAATCAGGACTCAGAGAGAGGAAGTGACTTGCCCCAAATGGTGGAGTCAACTCAAGATTGAACCAGCATCTTGGTCAGGTCTTTCTTACCAAGCCTCCAGTCCTTCCATTGCACAACTTGAGAATTTGGAATGCAGAGAAACAGGCCAACCCAATGGAGTATTGAATAGGAGACTGGTTGGGGGATCTCTCTCTGTTTAGTCAGCTCAGGCCTTAAGTCCTTCAAGGAGCCAAACCTCAAGAGAGTTATGTCTGAGCCAGGAACACAGGGGCAAGGGCAGGTGGGTGAAGGGACAATAAGAGGAGGTAAGGATGGTGGTGCTTGGAATTTTCTGGATCTCCTCTCTTTCCGCTTCCTCTTTCCTTCTGTTTTCATCCCCAGGCCCTCAATGGCACAACAGAGGTGACCCTGATGCCTCTGAATGATAAGGAACTGAGAAGTCTCTGTTCCAAGGCACCCCAGCTCTGGTGTGAGCCCTGCCCTAAAGTCTCCAGGGATGGGAGGGGTTCTTCAGGGACCTTTTCATACTCTTCTGGCCTCACGGGTTGGGGCCCATGAACAAATATTTAAACTCTGAGAAGAAAAATATATTGAGTCCAAAATGTGAACAGAAAGACAGCAATATCAGAATTAATTGTCGACAAATGTAATATTTTGCCAACTAGACACAAGCAACTCAAACCAATTCTTGTTTAGATAATGAAATCGGAGTTACAAAACAAAATTAATAATTTACTCTTCACAAACCTCAAATTTATGAAAATCCTTTTCAATACTTTTATTGCAATAAAAGACACTGGATGTGGGAGTCACTCGTTAGGCTTGTTCTGCGTCTGCAGACTGTGGGGGTCTTAGCTGGGCTCTGCAACCCTCACACTGCAGGGTCCCTTAGGTCATGGTGTGGCCTGGGAGGAAGGAAGCAGCAGTTATTTCCCTGCAGGACTGGACATCACAGTTCAGTAGGCAGGGACGTGGCTGGAGCCATCTGCCACCAGCTGTTATAATCTCTTAGGAAATACTAGACAAAGGCAAAGAGCAAGGCAGCCCACTGCTACACAAAGGAGACCAAAACATCCTTCTGTCATCTGCCCTGCATCAGCCAGGACAGCAACATGCTCAGACTGTTTTTTTTTTTTAAAGATTTATTTATTTATGCATACAAGCACTGGGGTACAGGCCAGAGGTGTGGGGGTGGGGTGAGAGGATTCACGACAGAGAGCAGGGAGCAGAACAGGCAGATCAACTGAAGCACACTGCTGAGGGGAGCAGCAGGCACAGCAGGAGAGATCTGCCGCACCATGTGGGTCCCCTCCCTGGCCGGCAGCAGGGATGGAACTTGTGCTGCAGTGGCTGCGGTCTGCCTCACAGTGTGTCACCCAACCCACTGTGCCACCAGGGAGGCCCTCAGACTGGGTTTTTACAACGCCCTCTGGCTAAGCCTGTGGAGAAGGGGCTGGCAAGGGACACCCTAGTGGCAGAGAGACGAAGGAGGAGGCTGTTGAAGGTCCATGAGAGGTGATAGTGGGCTGGTCTGCAGTAGGAGCAGTGGAGACAGAGGAAAGAATTTAAGAGATATGTCTAAGGTAGACACGACGTGAGCTGACATGACAGGGAATGTGAGGAGCAAGTGCTTGGTATATGCTGGTGTCAGTTGAAGGGCCTGTAGATGCCCGGAAGAAATTATTTGAGATCCAAAGTGATTTTCTGGCTTCACAAGGTGGGGCCAAGGTGAGGCATGGATGAGGGCGCCCACCCAAGCCAGAGTTCATGGGCATTCACTGGGGGGGGGGGGCACAGGGTGTTCCTCCAACATGGATTCTCCCCTTACATACCCTTCATTCATTCATTCCATCCACAAAACCTCTGCTGATGTTCAGTCTGGTGGAGAATGAGACATGAATGAGGGTAACTGGGTTGTGAGGTGGGAAGGGCTCCCCCTCCTGAGTACTGTGGGTCTCCATTGTTTTTTTTTTTTTAAAAAAGATTTATTTATTTATGCATACAAGAACTGGGGTACAGGCCAGAGGTGTGTTGGGGTGAGGGGGTTAACCAGAGATGTGTAGGGAGCAGAGCAGGCAGATTGACTGAAATATACTACTGAGGGGAGCAGCGGGCAAGGCAGGAGAGGTCTGCTGCGCCATGTGGGTCCCCTCCCTGGCCAGGGATTGAACACATGCTGCAGAGGCTTCATAGTGCAGTGCTATACCCTTTGCACTACCAGGGAAATCCTGTGGGTCTCCACTGTTACCTATAGAGCTGGGCAAAGTCATGGCCAAGCTCAAAGAGCAGCACTGCCATTGGGTTTGGAGAGCTGAGTGGAGTCTACGGAGCATCGATGAAGGCAGAGAGAGGAGCAGGCAAGTTCATGGAGCAGATCAGCAGCTAAGGATTTTGCCATGGCTGTTTGGGAGTCAGGAAAAAGGAAAAGTTCAGAACCAAGACTTTACTAGAGTTCTGCAAGGTGCTATCTTCATCCCCGTAGCTTTATTGCAAATTTAGGGGCTTGAAACTAGACAACTTTATTCTCTTACAATTCTAGAGGTCAGGAGCCTGAAATCAGATTCACTAATCAAGGTATTGGCAAGACTGGTTCCTTCTGGAGGCTCTGGGTGAGAATCTGTAACCTCGTTTTTGGCAATTTCTAGTAGCTGTCTGTGCTCCTGGCTTGCGACTCTTCTTCCTTGCTCCAAGTACTTTACTCCAGTCTCCACACCCAGCATCTCTTCTTCTGCTGCAAACCTAACACCATGTCCCTATTATAAGGACTGTGGTGGTTATATGAGGCCCACCTAAGTCATACAGGACAATCTCAAATGCCTTAGTCTAATAATATCTTCTGTGTCCCTTTTGCATTTACAGGTGCTGGGGGTCATTATTCAACATGCCACAGGCACCCACCCCATTCATCACCACCAGGACATGGAGAGCCACACTCAGACTTTGGGACCCTAAGTCCAAGGTCCAGGCTTTCAGTACCTGCTCCAGGCTGGCCCCGCAGCAATTCCTGTGCGGGGGCTGAGTACGGGCCCTGAGCTCAGAGGCTGCCTTAGGCTCTCACCAAATTGCATGCTGATTATCAGGCACACAAGACTGGAAACAGAGGGGCTGAACGGAGCTAAACGGGTTTCTTACATCAGGACTTCTCAGAGTCCTTCTCAGCTGTGCACTGTGTGTCTCTCCAAACTCAAGTGATCATGAAATCTTTTCAAGAGAGGAGCACCCCACACAACATGTCTTGGATCGTGTTGCGTAGACCAGAACACTGCCAGAGGTATTTAACCTGCAGAAAGGACCGCTCAGAAGAGCAGGTGCTTCCTCGGCTCTCAAAAAGGCTGCCGGCAGGAGCCAGTGGGGAAGAGCAAATCTCAGTTCCACATTACTTTGTTCAAATAATGTAACTTTTAGGTGTTAGGTTCTAGGTATAGATGAACAAGTTATATAACTGTTTCCTGTCCTCAAGGAGCTTACTATCTAATATAGTAGAAACAAAAATGTGCTGATTTAAGGACCTCCCTAGTGGCTCAGTGGGTTAAGCACCACACTATGAAGTGAACTGCAGCCACTGCAGCACGAGTTTGACATGTGCCGACAGCCAGGGAGGGGACCCACATGGCACGGCAGACCTCTCCTGACTCTCCTGCTCCTCCCCTCAGCAGTGTATTTTGGTCAATCTGTCTGTTCTGTCCCCCCACTCTGTGTCTGGTGAATCTCCTCACCCCTCCCCCATGCCTATGGACTGTACCCAAGTTCTTGTATTCATAAGTAAATATTTTTTAAAATTATTGATTTTAATACTACCCTTTGAGACAAGGGCTGTGGAGGAAATGCCCAAGAGGCAAAGAGAATAAATAACAGGATGTTCAAAGAAGATGCCTTTTAAGCCAAGACCCAAAGGAGGAGGAGAAATTAATACAAAGGCTGTGGGAAAGTGGACACTACAGGCAGAAGAGACAGCGTGAGTACAGGCCCTGAGGTGGAAGGGAGTGTGGTGGCATATTTAAGGAACTGAAGGATGAAAGGAGAGCAGTGTGGCTGAAGCATGTGCCATGGAGGAAGAAGATAAGCTTGGAAGGAAGAGCTCCTGGAAAGACCTGATTATGTAGGTGCTTGTGGGTCAAGGTGAGAAGTTTGACCATCGCTGTGTATCATTGTGTCACTTAAAGCAAATTCACCCATAGCAAAGACCGTGGACTTGTTTGGAGAATAGACGGTAGACAGTCAGAGGGCACTGCTGTTACTGTGTTGCCAGTATCCAAAGCAGTGCCTGGTAAATGAGGCCAGGTCAGTGGACAAGTGTTTGTTGAGTGGACTAATCAGTAAGAGATGTAGGAACAGCTTCTGCTTCGGCAGGTGATACTGGGCTGGGGATGGAGAAAGGAGATGGGGAGAAGCGGGGACATCCGCGATGTATTTTGGAACTAGAAGTAATAGCAGTTGTTGCTGGGTTGAAGGTGATAGATAAGTAAGGGAGAAATCCGGAATGTCCCCTGGGTTTTACCTCATGGTGCCATTTTCTGTGAAGGGCAATATTGGGAGGAGTTAAGGAATACAGTGTGGAGACTGAAGTGGGAAAGAGGTCCATTTCTAAATGTGTTAGGTGTGGGATGCCCTGGAGAGATCTGAAAGCAGAGATCAAGTTGTTTGTCTGGAGTCCAGAGGAGAGGTCAAGCTTGAAATTATAAATTTGAGAGTCATCATGCACAGTTTTTAAACTATGCCATGATGATAGAACTGGGTAGAACTGGAAGGGATCATGCTGAGTGAAATAAGTCAGAAGGAGAAAAACAAATACTGGGTGATTTTACTCATATGTGGACTATAAAGAAACAAAACAAAGGAACAGACAAAATTAAACAAACAAACAAAATACCAAAAATATGATTGTAGAATTGGTGCTACTAGAGGGGGGAAGAAGAGGGTGGGGAGCAAAGTGCAGAGGGGTCCGAAGCAAAGTGGTGCTTTGGTGGCGGGCGTAGTGTGGCAACATACATCTGAGGAGGTGCGAATCTATTTTTTTTAAGTGATCTTTTTACTTTGCACTTTAAGATTCTTATTTATTTATTTATTTACTTTTGGAAAGAACTTTAATTACTTTTAAAGATTTCTTTATTTATGCATACAAGAACTGGGATACCGCCCAGAGGTGCAGGGGGTGTAGGATTCAGGCAGATCTACTGAAACACACTGCTGAGGGGAGCAGCGTGCGAGACAGGAGAGGTCTGCTGCGCGGTGTGGGTCAGCTGCCTGGCCAGGGATTGAACTTGTGCTGCAGTGGCTGTAGATAGCTTCATAGTGTGGTGCTTAACCAACCCCTTGCGCCAGCAGGGAGGCCCCGAGGTATGAATCTATTTCCCTAAATCATAGATAGTGTTGTAAACCATCATTATCTCAATAAAATATTAAATTAATTAATTTTAAAAACGATGTCACAAGCAAGAAGTCCTGAGTGTGAATGAAGAGAGGAGAGGGCCAGGACCTAGAGGGGTTCAAAGGGTCTAAAAAAAACCAAACCAAAAGCCAAACCAATGAAAGTGTTCTCATTAGTGTAATGAGCCATTTGACACCTCTGATTTTGTTTTCTCCCCTGGAAACGAGATAATAATTCCTCCTTAGAGGACCTGTTAGAAAGCACTGGACCCAAAGACAGGGCCTCAGCAGATGGTACCGCCAAAGGAGGGCTCAGAATTCACCAGCCTGAAAAAGTCAGGAGGGAGACAGAGTTAGCAATTCTCCAGTCAAAGGCAGCAGAAATAGATCCCTCCCCCTCTCTGGGAGTCCCTCTCACCAAGCCAGGATTCTCCCTAGCTGCTGCCAGCACTGACTTAGAAATCCAGTCTATTCCGCCCACAGCTACTCAGAATGGCCACCAGAGGGAGTGCTTCCTCCGCTGGCAACTTGCTGGCTCTTCTCACTCCCTCCAGTCTCCCTTTTCCTCTCTTCTGAATGTTTCATCGAAAGACGTGAAAGATGCATCATGTCATATTCTCTGTTCCACACTGTCTCATGCCGAGGACACAGGATTCCTGAGCTTGAAGATTTCACGGTGTGTTCTTCAAAGGAAACCAGTTGTAATCATGGATAATGCCGGTGAACGTTCTGGAATAAGAAAAACCCAACTGAAACGTAATTCTAATTAAGTTTAATTAATTAATCTAATTAATTCTAGCTCCTGTGAACTGGGAGATCGCAGGTACGTCAGTGCACCTCTCAGAGCTGTGATGGGACTAACAGCCACATGGCAGGGTTGTTACCAGGATCCAGTGAGAGGTCAGTTACATGTATAAATTGGTGATTCTGTTAGCGCCGACCTCATAGGGTTGTTTTGAGAATTAAGGGAAGTAATCATATAAGTCACCTACTTCATAGCAGATTCTCAAAAATAATAAGTATTAATTAAAGAGCAACTCACAGTAACTCTGGTGCCAGGAAGGCAAGGAGCAGGTTCTCTATGATTCCGAGCAGACAGGTCAAGGAGGAGTCCTGGAGCCCTCAGTGGCTTTTCAAGGTTTTTATTACACCATTATATCAGAGGCGACCAGGGACACGGCAGGCAGGGGGGCCCGGGGGCCAGGAGGCTGGCAGACCTCCCAGCCCCCAGCACGTCTTCACTCCCTGGGCTCTCCAGCCTCTCGCCTCTGCTACTGCTGCTGCTTCTTCTGCCTTTTTCTCTCCCTCTATCTGTTTCTCTTCTCTTCTGCTGTCTCCTGCTGGTGTCCTCGTGACGCTGCCTTTATATACCCCGTGCCTCAACCCAGGTGCGCTCACTTGCACATGCCCACTCAGGCATGCATGCAGGTCCTCAGGTGTCCATCATCACGCCAATGGCAGGAGGGTGGAAAAACCTGATGCTTTTCCACTTACCCTACAGTAACCCTTAATGTTAGTTCTTCTTCCTATAACCCTAATCCCATCTTTTTCTACTGTAGCGGCAGGAAAGGTGGCACTCTGGGCAGGTTCAGGATGGTTCTGGGCAGACGGGTCAGGGAAGGGAGTCTTGGAGCCCTCGGTGGCTTTTCATACTTTATTTAGTAGAGGTGGCCAGGTACATGGCAGGCAGGGGTGCCGGGGGGCCGGGGGGCTGGCAGTCCTGTTGGTTCTCTTGGTCGGTCCTGGAGTCCTCATGACACCGCCCATCTAAGCCTATGTCTCAACTCAGGTGCGCCCACTTGCGCATGCCCACCCTGGAGTGCTCGCAGCACCGCAGGTGTCCATCATCACAGTGATGGGAGGGTGGAAAGACCTGATTGTTCTCTGACCCTATACTACAGATGTAGAAACTGAGGCCCAGAGAGGGTCTGTGCTCTCTCAAAGTCACCTGGGGAACGAGGGGCAGAGTAGGTACCTGTCCACATCTTTCTTCCATGCCTAGCACAGTAGCACAGACAGAAATCCTGGGCTGTTAGGGCCAAATTCTCAAAAAGGTTTTCCTTCATCTTTTGCTGAAGGTGAGAGGCCCCCAAGATGGCAGACCAGGCAGAACCTTGTCCACAGACATGGTAGCTCAGTGTAGTGCCAGAAAGGCAGCACAGAGCAAGTTCTGGGTGGTTCTAGAAGACGGGGTAAAGGGAGTCTTGGAGCCCTCGGTGGCTTTTATGCTTTTATTACAGAGGTGGCATCAGGTACATGGCAGGCCTGGGTGCCGGGGGGCCAGGAGGCTGGCAGGCCTCCCAACCCCCGGTGCATCTCACCCTCTTGGCTGCTTTGCTGCTCCTCTGTTGCTACTGCTCTATGTTCCGCTGCACTCGCTGCTGCTCGTGTTGGTACTGGCATCCTCATGATGCCGCCCTTATATGCCATGTCTAATTCCAGGTGCACCCACTTGCACATGCCCACCTAGGCATGCGCGCAGCACTGCAGGTGTCCATCATTATACCAGTGGTGGGAGGGTGGAAAGACCTGATTTCTCTGACCCTACACTCAGCTTGCTGCTGTCTGTGGGTCCTCTGCATAACACACACCGACAGCACTTACCTTTGGTCTCTGGCTCATTTGTTGTTGTTTTTTTTTTTAAGATTTATCCATATATACATACAAGAGCTGGGGTACAGGCCAGAGCTGTAGGCAGTGAGAGGATCCACCAGAGATAGAGTGGGGAGCGGAACAGGCAGATTGACTGAAACACACTGCTGAGGGGAGCAGTGGGCGAGGCAGGAGAGGTCTGCTGTGCCATGTGGGTCACCTCCCTGGCCAGCGGCAGGGATCGAACTCGTGCTGCAGTGGCTGCGGTTTGCTTCATAGTGCGTTGCTTAACCCACTGCCCCACCAGAGAGCCCTCATTTGGTTATTTTTGTTTAGAAAATTCAGTGTGCTATCTGTGAACTCTGAGACAGTCAAGAGTTTTCACCAGCTGGCCCTATTTTAGCTCCTTATTAACTGCTTGTCTCCTCTATTCCCCCAGCATTTATATTTCAGATACTTTAATTAATTAAACATTTAAGGATCTACCAAATGTTGGAACATGGAAGACTTGCCACTTCTTGGTTTGAAAGGGGAAGGGGAAAGCAGTCTCACTGGGGTCTGGGAAGAATTGCTCTACGGAGAAGTCCACCTGACAGGAGCTAGGATCTTAAGCCCTTTAAAGTGGGCTTGACCAACCCATCCAGACCCAGAAGGAAGGGAGTAGAGGAAACTGCTTTCCTGATGGACAGAAGGGAACACAGGACCAAGGGAGTATGTGCGTCTCCATATAAACTAGTTGCTGTGCTGAGAACCCAGTGTTAAAATTAACAATTGGAAACAGAAAAAGCTAAATGGGAATACTAGAAAGACAAAATGTACTTTTACTTACTATAGTTCTCTATTCATTATTTTTTTTATTAAAATATTTTAAAATTTACATATACTTGCCATCAATTGTAATCCCCATGTATCCCCATCACCATCTCACCAGTGCACCATCACCTCAGTCCCTTGTGCTCCCGTCTGCCCTCAAACCTCCCCCTCCCCTCCCCACCAGGTGTCCCCAGTCTGTCTTTGTCTTTTCATTTTTGGTTTTTGTTTCTTTCTTGTTGTTATTATTATTGTTCTTATTCCTTTCCTTGATCTTTATTTGGTTCCCTTATATTCC
>JAGFMF010011429.1:5251473-5265464 GCA_019455555.1 Galemys pyrenaicus
GGTGGCCAGGTACATGGCAGGCAGGGGTGCCGGGGGGCCGGGAGGCTGGCAGGCCTCCCAGCCCCCAGCGCATCTCACCCTCTCGGCTGCTTTGCTGCTCTCTCTGCTGCTGCAGCTGCTGCTGCCGAGCCTGTCGGTTCTCTCGGTCAGTCCTCGCAGTTGGTTCTCACAGTTCTGGCATCCTCATGACGCTGCCCATTTAAGCCCGTGTCCAACTCAGGTGCGCCCACTTGCGCATGCCCACCCTGGAGAGCTCGCAGCACCGCAGGTGTCCATCATCAGTGGTGGGAGGATGGAAAGACCTGATCATTCTCTGACCTTACAATGTATTTTATTAAAACTGCTGGAAAGCAAAGATAAAGCAAAAATCTTAAAGGCAGCAAGAGAGAAAGGTACATCCATAGAGGAGAATAAAAATATGAATAGTGTCTTTAAAGTGCTAAAAAAATTGTCAGCCTTAAATTCTGTGCTAGGTAAAAATATCTTTTAAAATTTAAGACAAAAATATGGATGTTTTTAGATAATATTTATTCCCAGCATAGTTGTATAATAAGAAATAAAAGAAGTTCTTCAACTAGAAGAAATATAATACCACAAAAACTTTGGTCTATACAAGAAATGTAGAAGCCCAGAAATGATAAAAATTAAGACAAATATAAAGTATTTTTAGGGTCCAGATACATAATCATTACATCTGTAAAGAATAGATTTACTCCTTTTATCCTCAACTTTTGTTTCTTATTGATTTTTCTATTTTACCTAATGCCACCAGTATAATGTTGAATAGTAGAGGGCCTCTTCCATTTATTTATGATCTTAGTAGAAATGCCCCGTTAAGTAAGAATCTAGCATTTGAAACAAAAGTATATATTCTTTATTTAGTAAGAAAACATCTATCAAGTTCCCTTATGATCAATTTTGTGAAGGGTTTTTTCAATGTTTATGGAGATTATCACATGGTTTTCTTCTTTAATCTGATGTGCTAGATTACTGGTTTCTCTAATCCTATTTCTTCATCATGCATAGAAATGTGATGTTGAATCATTTTCTAACATTTAACTTAAATATTTTTCGCTAATATTCACAATTCAATGTCTATAATTCTTGTTTGTACTGTATTCTTTAAAATAAACTTTAAATGTTACTGTTATACTTGTTACATAAGACAAAAATTGGAAGTTTTTCTTCACTTAAAAATCTTTAGGACAATTTATGAAGCTTGATATCAAGTCGTCACAGATTTGGTAAAATTCTGCTATAAAACCAAGTGGGTCTGGTTTTTTTTTTTTTATTCCTTGATAACTTTCTCTGTTTCTTCTATAGAAAATAATGTGTCTAAGCTTTCTTTTCAAGAAGATATAAAATTTTTTATTGATTACCTATGATAATGGATGATATAGAAGCTTCATTTCCATTTGTGATTTTATCTGGTGCCATAATTCAGTTTAGATATATTGCAAAGAATATGTCAACAATCATTGAAAACTAAATAAACTCCATGACTCTGCTTGGGTGATCCTTTTATTGGTGAGTTCCAAGTCACAACCCAGTGACTGCCATTTCAACTACACCAAGATTTCTGAAAACAATGGTTTCTCAACCCAAGTAGGTTAAAAATACATTTCAGATATAACCTGGTACCACCTTGAAGGAATTCTAATGTCATGATGTTCAGATAGTTTACCAAGATGACTTCAGAGTAGACTAACTTTACACATAGCACATTAAAAAAATAAAGACACATTTACTCAGCATCGGGATCAGACATTTAGCAATCAGCAATATGGTGCAAAAAAAGAAAACCCGACATTAAAACACTTTGGAATGTTTTATACTTCCCATAGAACAGAAACTAAAACAACCTGTTGTACAATTAGTCACAAATACAGCCCCGAGTATTTTGCTCATACATGTGAGTATTGTCTAAAACATGTGTTCTCTGGTGGCAGCAAGGCCCTGCCACCTCTGTGCTTGGCTGAGTTCACAAGTCTGTTGTGACCTATAGTTCCCTGTCACTTCTCTGACTCTCTTCTACTAAGATTTATTTCCCGCCAGTTAACTTAAACCTTCTGTCATAGCCATAGCTACTGCTGCTATTGGAACCACCATAGGTATGTTGGTTTCATGATTTGGTGAGGTATCAGCCTCTAGCATCCTAAGGGCAAGAGCTTCTGCCTCCAAAGTTTCTTCCTTTCCTGGGGCCCTAAATTTGAAGATTGTCGTAATTGCCAAATCATTGTAGCTTCCACCACCTCCAAATTTGCTTCCATCATTACCAAATCCCTTAAAATCATCCCCACTATGTCTATCACCACTTTGGCTTCCACCAAAGCCACCTCAGCCACTGAAGTTTCCTTCATGACCAAAGTTATTGCTACCATCAAACCACTTACACAACCACCACTGTGTTTCCAGAACCACTTTGACGCCCTTTTGACTGAGTGAAGCACTCACCATCTTGCTTAGATAGGCCTGTCCCTACTTCACAGTGGTCGGCCATTCACAGTATGGTATTTCTGAATGACAGTCTTGTCTACAGAATCATGGTCATCAAAGTCTCTCTTCCTGCTACTGCCTCCATCAGTCATGATTTCAATCGCTTCAATTTTCGCACACTGTTCAAAACAATATCAGGGACCTCCCTGGTGGCACAATGGGTTGAGCACCGAACTGTGAAGCATACGCTGCACAGCAGCTCGCATTCGATACTTGGCCAAGGAGGGGACCCACATGGCACAGCAGACCTCTCCTGCCTCCCCCACTGCTCCCCTCTGTTCTGCTCCCCGCTCTGTCTCTGGTGAATGATCTCACCTGCCTCACCTCTGGCCTGTACTCCAGTTCTTGTACACATAAATAAATACTTTTTTTAAAAGCTAATATTTAAAATAAAAAAAACCAGTATCAGTGGTTCTTCAGTGTCTTCTTTAATGTCACCATCAAAAATCTTTTTCACAGTTAAATAAACGTCAGGTCTTTGAGACTCTTCTCATGACACATAGCACTCTGGTTCCACAATTTGTCCATCCACTTTATGTGGCCTTGTATTTATGGCTGCATCTACCTCCTCCACTGTGGCATAAGTGACAAACCCAAAGCCTCTGGATCACTTGGTGTTTGGATCCCTTAAGTGCCCCCGTCGATCATAATGGCTTCTCAGATTCTCATTGGTTGTTTCAAAGTTAAACTTCCAATGAAAACTTCTGCATATATTGGGGCTCCTTGGGAGACTCTGACTTAGATATGAGGGCAGTGGAAGGGGACACTTTTATGGTGTTTACTTAGCAATGTCCATAGACAGAAATACTTTGAAGTTTTATTTATAATTGAGTCACTTTGATGAATTGTATTTCCCATAGACACTGTCAATTTCATCCAACAATATAAATGTATTTGCATAGAAGTTTGCAAAGTAGCTTCTTCTGCTTTTTAAAGTTTCTTCTGTTTCAATGGCTTTGTCACTGTCTTCTCTTATTTTGTCTATGTGTCTATGTCTTTTTATTCTTATATCTAGTAGTTTATTTCATTCTTTTTTAAAAAACCAAAACTTTATATTCTACTCCTTTTCTGTTCTTGAGCTCATTAATTTCTGTTTTTATTTTTATTATTTTCTTCCTTATGCTTTGTTTTGGCTTTTTTTGTTACTCCTTTGTTAGATATTATGGCCTGAAAATTTAATTCATGTACTCTCTTTTTCATTTTTATTCATATGTGTTTCCTCAAAATGAACTGTGGATTCAACATTTTATGAATTCCAGTTCTAAGAAAGATTATTTTGAATATGTCAAGATTATTTATATGGAAGAATAAAGAATTATAGGCTGGACACTTCTAAAGTAGAAAAGCAAGGAGCAACATTTGCCCCCCAAACATTATAACTAAAAGATTAAGACATTGTGGCACTGGCAGAGATAGACAGCAGGAGAGAATAAACGCCTCAGCACAGATCATGGATGTGTAGAACTCTTATATGATAGACATGGCGCATCATATCCTTGGAGAAAAGGAGGATGGTTCAATAGATAGAGAAAAAAGCTTATTCATATGTTAAAGATTGAATTGGAACTTAACTCACACTATATAAAAATCCAGGCAAACTGAGGATCTACAGATGTGTTGACCTCAAATAAAAAACAATTAGTTATTTTACCAACAAAATAAGTTTATTCAGAAACAACAACATAAAGCAAATTGGAAAGTGCACTGTCATGCAAGACACTTCCTTAGAACCAAAGCCACTACTCCCTTATATAACCTATGAGAGGGGCTGCTGCCAGGTGGGGAGGAGCTCATTCCTTCTAGTGGAGCACAGAAGCAAAATCACTTGGCATACTGGGTCCTGGCGTTTGCTGGTAGCACATCCGTGGAAACTCTCTTCTAGCCTCCTGACCTCACTTAAATAGGGTTTCTGTATATTAGCTTCCATATTTCCCCCTTTATCAAGATCTTTCTCTGAAACCATCACTGATCAAGACTCGTTTATTCTGGGCTTTCTGGTCTCTGTGTCGCTTGTATCAGGAAGGACTTTCTTGGGTGTCAGGCCCCACCTGGGAGAGTGTCCGGACGGGGAGGCAGATGGTTTGCAGTCCAGGCAGGGCTTGGCGCTATCTTTAGACGTGAATCCAAGAGTCTGTATCCTGTAGTTCGGTTGCACAAGGACTTATTAGAAATGTTTGATAGGAATCTGGCCGCAGGGTTGAAGAGTCTAGAGCTATCTTGCCGTAGATGAAAGCTCCAGGTTGCAGGGTGCATTGCTTAAGGTCTTTGTCCCTCTGAAACATGATGAGGAAACAGTGCTCAACTAGAACATGGTTGTTGTCAACATAGTTAGACTTTTATGATACTGATGTACATCTCCTTAAATCAGCTGTGGGTCAAAAGAGCAGGAGTTATGGGTCCTAGATCCCTGTGGATCTCAAAGGTGACAGTGTATGAGCTCCAAGAGAGATAGAGCTGAGATTTAGAAGGACCAATAATAGTCTTTTGTCAGGATACTTGGAGAATCTCTACAAATCTGACCAAGTAAGATTTAATGATACTGTTGGTGCAATTACTCAAGTCCCAGGGCTGAGGGTGTTAAGAACATAAAAATGTTGCTAAGTCAGCCACAGCACAGACTTGTTGGAGCACCTGGCCAATAAAATGGGTTCCTTGATGGCTATAAAGTTCAAGAGGACTTCTCTAGATAACATTTTTCCAAAAGGACTTTGAACCACAGAAGAGTCCATAGCCTGTTTTCAAGGGAAGATCTCATTCCAGGGGAAAAAAACATATGGTCCCTGACTAAAGTGTATTTCTACCCACCAGACAGAGTAACTGTAAATGGTCAGATCTTATATGGCTCATCAAGTACTTAAAAGTATCCAGAAGTGGTGTGAATGGCTTTCCTAGGTTGTAATTTGAACAGGTGAAACAAGTAAGGTAGGTGCTTTTTATAACCTTGTTACTATCTCCCTATCAAAATGAACCCAGAAATACTATCATTTTAGCAGCGGACTAATGCTTTAATATATGCACAGTGGTTAGGAGTGAACATTTTAGATCCTCTGATACAACCATGTTGTTATTAGGGCAGAACAGTTGTCATATCAACAACTGTTGAATTTCCAATATTGTTTTTTTCTTCTCTGGGGTCAGCTGATGGACTTCTCTAATCAGTTCCCTAAAGTTATCATTTGGAGACCTGGCTCCTTTTTTTTTTTTTTTCTTTTAAATTAATTTTATTACCTCTATTTTGAATCACAAATTCCTGGATGGCTACAATGAAATCCTAGAGTTAAGCTTAAAATGAGGAGGTGACTATCAGGGGAAAAATATCCACTTGATTTATACAACAGCCACAGAAAAGGTTTCCAACTTCTTACGCGATAAATAAAATGATAATAGATAATAAATAAATAAATAAATAAATAAATAAAATGAACTCTCAGTGTAGGGTAAAGGTTGATCAGGTCTTTCCACCCGCCCACCACTGATGATGGACACCTGCGGTGCTGCGAGCATTCCAGGGTGGGCATGCGCAAGTGGGCGCACCTGTGTTGGACACGGGCATAAATGGGCGGCATCATGAGGACGCCAGGACTGTGAGAACCAACAGAACTGCGAGGACCAACAGACAGGACTGACCGACGAAGGAGCAGCAGCAGCAGAGAGAGAAGCAGCCGAGAGGGTGAGACGCGCTGGGGGCTGGGAGGCCTGCCAGCCTACCCCTACCTGCCATGTACCTGGCCACCTCTACTAAATAAAGCATGAAAAGCCACCGAGGGCTCCAAGACTCTCCTTCCCTGACCCGTCTGCCCAGAACCATCCCGACCCTGCCTCCAGTGCTCCCTTCCTGCCGCTACACTCAGGAACCGATGGTACAAGGTCAAATGCCCAAGTGCACTGTGCTGCTGCTCTGAGCTCTCCCACTAACTGCAGCGCCTCACTAGGAAACATCTATCAGAGCTGGTGTGAGACGGTTCATAGTCGCCTCCTCAGACAGAGACTAGAACTGAGATTGTTCCCGTTTTCTTAAGATCTTCTGCCGTAGAGAATATACCAATGTGGAAAAGACAGTCTTGTTCCTTGAATTCCAGATAAACCATGAAACTAATCTATGCATTTTTCTCTGCTACAGTCTGCCAGAGTGCTAGGTGAAAAATCGTTTTCCATTTCTACCACATGTCTGGGTGTGAAGAGAGAAAGGAGAGGGTGGGAAAGTGCCAGCATAAAACAGGCCACTCCAGAACTACTGTGTTCTGCTCTCCCTTCCTGCCAGCAGTTAGTAGGCGTCTTTTCTGGCAGTGGCAGCAACTTGATGAGGGGAGGAAGAGGCTGCCCACTAATCGCCTCTTTGTGAAGTCATATTTTATGTATTCAGAGACGCCATCTGTCTTAGAGCACCCCAAATTCTAGGGCAACTGTCTCTATGCTTTTCCTGAGTGGTACACTCCTTGCAGTGACAGTGTCAGAGGCTCCAGTGTCCACAGGTCACGCAGCGCTCCTGGTGGAGAGCTATTGTCACAGCTATCACCTCTCACAGCTATCGTAGGAGTGTGCAGGTATAAAGGGTGGTCCCCAGGGAAAGGGGAGGTTCCCTGGCCCATTCAAGGAGGGAAAGCTGGAGAGAAGACAGAGGAGGAAGGAAAAAGATGGAGCGCACGAAGGAGACCTGCAAGAGGCACTTGAGCATAGAGACATGCGAAAAAGCTACACTTGCTCCTCAGCCTTGGACGTGTACCAGGGACTTGGGAGACAGGGACAGGAACACTTGAAATAGATGTGAATGAGAGCCCCGTGGGGAGGCTGACAATGGGAGCATTTATCTTGATTTTGATTTTGCGCTTTCCTTCCACACTTATCTGGCCGTTTCTGCTCCTTTCTATGGGTCCCCACCAGAAGATGCCTTAGACTTGTGGCCAGCTTTTGGGCCTCATTGACCCCGCTTTGGACCAACCCTGTTTGACTGGGCATTTACTCACGAGGGGATGGGTAACTATGGCTACTTTGTGTGAAAACTGATTCATCTATTCTTTCCCTTCTTTATATTGCACACTAATTGTATGAAAGCTCCTTTCCATTAAATGCCTTACGCACTAGAGTATGTTTCATCTTAATGCAGTGGATGGCAGAACCCATTCAAAGTGGGCAGGTTTGGGGTTCCTGGGGTACCTCTCATTCTGCCCAGTAATACAGGAGTCACCAATCACACAACTGCCTTCACACTTTTCACACCATCTTCCGATGGCAACACCAGCCTGTTCTTGGCATAAGATCAAGTCCAACGATGTCATAGCTCCCACTCAAGCCAGCCTCCAGATCCCGAGAAATAATTCTTTGAGATCATGATAGAGGTTTGGCTGCTGGTTCCTTTAAGGACAGTGGTCCTTACAGAAATGTCAACCAGATGGTTTCCTTTAGCTTCCAGAGTCAATGTTAGAATGTCCTGGAATCTTAATCATGCCTCAGGCTACAGGTAAAAAGCGCAACATGCAACAACCCCTGGACAAGCGCAAGTGAAAACTTTGTGTCCGCTGGGAAGTAAGGAGCCGGACGGCTTCCACAACACCGCCGCCTCGCGAACCACTCAGCAAGCGTGTCTCTGTCAGCATAAGTACTGGCTGGGGCAGAGGCACAACCCCACGTAATCCGACTCGTTGGGCTGTAGTAGGCGAGGGTGTGGCTTCAAGCATGTTGAAAGGTGTTGATACTGCATAGCAGCACATTGACCGCTTTTATCTTTCAGATATGCACCGTCAGCGAGTCCTGAGGAGCTGGCATTATCCAAAGGAGTTTCTTACAGCTCATCATGAGGGGTCGGACCCATTAGCCTCAAGCAAAGAACTCTGTCAGTAACAGTGGGCTAGAGCTAGTACATGTGAAAATTCTATGAGGCGCAGTTAGCAAGAGTTTCCTCAGTGGCCTTGACCAAAAGGACAGTGGCAGAAGTGACTCTAAGGCAAGAGGATAGCCCCACACCCTGGGGTCCAGTTACTGCCTCTAACACCAACGGGACAAAGGTGGTCCTAATGTTTCTGGGTGAATGCTTCCAGGACATCCCCTTCCTTTTCATATACAAAATAGGAAGAAGGGAATCCAGTCCTTGGATGGTCCCAGGACAGATGGGCATATTAAACACTTCCTTAAGGCCTTAAAGATCATATCTTTCTGTTCTTCCCATAGAATTTTGTCAACGTTATTTTAAAATAAAGTATACAGAAGATTTACCGATAGGAGGACTTGTCCATAAGGATCATGGTATTTGATTCAAGAGATACAAATTATAGGTATCTCCAGAATCAATTTTAGTACCAGCAGCAAATAGACTATGTTAAAGGTTCATTTAATTCACTAGGTTGTCTATTTTGGGCTTTCTTTTAAATATTTATTTATTTATGCATACAAGAGCTGGGGTGTAGGCCAGAGGTAGATATGTGGAAGGGTGGTATGAGAGGATTCACCAGAGACAGACTGGGGAGTAGAATAGGTGGATTGACTGAAATACACTGCTGAGGGGAGCAGTGGGTGACACAGGAGAGGTCTGCTGCGTTGTGTGGGTCAGCTGCATGGCCAGAGATTGAACTCGTGTTACAATATCTGCTGATAGCTTCATAGTGCTGTGACTTAATCCCTTGTACCACCAGGCAGGTCCCTGGGTTGACTATTTTTATTGCTGTTATCAACTTTTAGAATTATTCCCAATTTTAGGAGAAAGAAACCCCAGAATGAAACCTTTCTAAGAAATCTCAATCTAATGAATGAATAGGTGTGGAGGTGTGTAGCAGCCAGGAAGGAATGGCACAGGAGCAAGGTTCAGGATGGTTCTGGGCAGATGGGTCAGGGAAGGAGAGTCTTGGAGCCCTCGGTGGCTTTTCATGCTTTATTTAGTAGAGGTGGCCAGGTACATGGCAGGCAGGGGTGCCGGGGGGCCGGGAGGCTGGCAGGCCTCCCAGCCCCAGCGTATCTCACCCTCTCGGCTGCTTCTTCTCTCTCGCTCTCTCTGCTCTCACTTTCACTGCTGCTCTTTGGTCTGTACTGTTGGTTGGTCCTGTTGGTCGGTCCTGGCGTCCTCATGACGCTGCCCATTTAAGCCCGTGTCCCAACTCAGATGCGCCCACTTGCGCACGCCCAGCCTGGAGTGCTCACAGGACCTCAGGTGTCCATCATCACAGTGGTGGGAGGGTGGAAATACCTGATCATTCTCTGACCATACAAGGTGTAACAAGGTGGTCCCCAGGAAAGGGGGGAAGTTCCAGAATCCTAGTTCTGCCCTAAGTGGGTGGAGCTAAGCAGGGATAAGAAGATGTTGGAAAGACAGAAGGAAGGGAGGAAGAAGGAAGCAGGATGGAGAGCAGCAAGGAGGTGTGGAGAAGGCACATGGAGCAGAGGGACATGTGAAGAAACTGGGCTTGCTTTTTAATCTTAAACTAGTTGGAACAGATGTGGGTAAGAGACCCGTGGGGAGGGTAACAATAACAGCTTTCATCTTAATTTTACTCTTTTCCTCCCAGATTTGTCTGACTCTTTCTGACCCTTGTCTATGGGTCTCTACTGAAAGGTCCTTTAGATTTGTGGCAGGCTTTTGGGCCAATCCTATTTGGCTAAACTTTTACCCTCAAAAAAAATAGGTTATTTGGATGTTGAACTTATTAACTATATTTTTTGTCTTTTCTGTATTGTTCCCTAATTACATTGAAGTTCCTTTCCATTAAAGGTCTTATATGTTTGTTTTAATGTGGTGGATGGCAAAACCCATTTAGAGAGAGCAGGTTTGGGGGTTCTGGGGTGCCCCTCTCCCTGCCCTGTAACAGAGTGACTAAGGAGGAAGGATGGGTGTCTCTCAAAGGGCTTGTAGGCTCAGCAGTGGGAACCTTCTGTGGTTTATTAGAAATTCTCACTATCTGGACTGATTTTAGTAATTGGTGGTAGATTGTTTCATTACAGGGGTTGGGCCCTGAAAGTGACTAGGGTATTGATAAGAACAAGAGAGCTTCATTCTTAATTGGAGAGTTGTCTCTCTGAGTTGATGAAGAGAGAAAGTTGGGGAGAACCCTTTATAGTTCCCCAGGGCCCCATCACTGGGAATTGAGAGGACATCAGAAAGACTGGAAAGTTGTTGGCTTTTGAAATGCTTAAGTTTGTGATCAGCTTTTCTCCAATACCTGGATTCTTTACAATAATGAAAAATTAGGAGCCTCCCGGTGGCACAAGGGTTTAAGTTCCGCATTAGGAAGCATCTGAGCCACTGCAGCAGGAGTTCTATCCCCAGCCAGGGAGCTGACCCACATGACAAGCAGACCCCTCTTGCCTCACCCACTGCTCCCCTCAACAGTATACCTCAGTCAATCTGCCTGTTATGTTCCCTGCTCTGTCTCTGGCGAGTCCTTTCACCTCCCACACCTCTAGCCTGTACCCTAGTTCTTATATGCATAAATAAATCTTTTTTAAAAAAGAAAGAAAAATTAGGAGGTTTTGGGTCACACATAGGGTCTTTCATTTTGTGGGGTAGAAGTTAAGTACTTTTGGAACATTTCTTTTAAGTGACTCATCCGAGGTACTGCCAAATTTACTAAATCTGGAGTAGACAGAACTTTCCATTCCACTGAGGGTCTTTATTGAACAAAAAGTGTCTCTGTTCAATCCATTAACAAAGTGGAAATTTACCCAAATAGTAAGGAAAGTTTCCAAGTTTGAGGGTTCCTTGGTTCTTGACAGTGACCATGAAAGAATTCAAAGCCATGTGCAAGCAAAGTAAAGTTTATTAGAGACAGAATGAAAGTCTACCTGGGAAGAGGCCAGGGGTGGTTAGAGTGTGTGAGGTGTGAGGAATGGTGTGTGCATTTAATGGCTTAAATGGGGTGCAGTGGGCTGCTCCCTCTGTCCTTTTCTGTGCAGGTGCTCCCAGGGCACTTGTTTATCAGTCTAAGTCATTCCCCTTCCTACTATGCTCCCAGGTATAGGTGGGGGTGGGGGTCTTCCTTCCCCCCCTTTGCTGCTTCTTCCTCAGGCATTATCAGCCCACCTGTAGGTGAGAACAGGAGGCTGCCTTCTCCCCTCTGGGCATGTCTTGGCTCTCCCCAGGCTTTTATCTGTTCTGGCAGGTGTTTCTTGGGTTCTGAGTATGTTGGCTCTTAAATGACTTTGGACTTCGCCCTCCTACCTAGTAGGATGATCTGACTTTTCTTTTAGAAGTCAACTATAATGATCATGAACAGGCTTATTGGGCTTTTGTGTACAGACTTGATTTTGTTCCAGTTGACAGGGGTAGGAGAGCCTGTTGGAATCGTTTATCAGAGAGTTTGCTAGTCTCTTGCCAAAAGTTTGTTTATCTAAATCCTTTTCAGGATTTTCCCATCTGACAGATTTCAGCCCATGTTTGACTTGGATGAAACAAGCAAGTGGACAGGTGGCAGGTGGACTCATTGATATAGGTCATAAAAGCCAGATCTATAGATTTGAATAACTGTGTTAAATTCTTCAACAAACCTGCAGCTGTTTTCGGTTACCTTAGCAAACTCTTAACATGGCTTGCAATTCGACCTTTGTTAAGGGAGTAAGGTTTGTCTGAATTCTCTGAAGACTTAACCTTAAAAGGGCCAGTTTTAATGCGTTCAGGGAAGGAGCAAACAGAACAAGGTTCAAGGGCAAAGGGAGAGGCAACAAGACAATTTAACTGTGGAAACTGAGGTTACGGAGGACGGGTGCAGCCTGCAGAAGGGAAAGAGGAGGCAGGACCAGCAGAAGGGCCTGAGCACATGTGGCTGCATGTCCAGAGGCAAACAGCGCGGGAGAGGAGAGAGAGGCTGTTTCGCTTTCCTTCAGAGAGTCTTTAGCTAAGTTAATTTTTAATTTTTGTTTTGCAAAGAGGCAATTTTAGATGCCTGGTGATGTTTAGAGAACTCCAGATATGAAATAGGCTTTCCATTGTTAAGTTTTAGCAACGTCAGAGCCCTGGCTGTCCAATTCAATTTGAAGAAAAGTAAGTTGTGAAGGTCAAAAGGTCCCCATTGGTGAGCTTTGCTACCCTAATTAACTCTGATTAATTTGGCCTATTCATTTAGAAATAAGCCCGCACTCTATGACGGTTGTGATAAGTCAAGCTGGCAGGGCTTCTGAGGGAAAACCGTCCCTAACACATGTAGATGATTAGGAACCCCATTTTCTTTCATTATGAGAGCCAGGAATTACTAAGTGGTCAGTTCCTTTTAGGAAGCCCCTATCTCTAAGAGGGTATTGGGTGGAAGCCCACCCAAGTATTCACATCCAGACGGCACAGCTTTTCCAATGAGGAAAAGGTCTACATTCAAGCACGCTGATCTTAGCGCTCAGACAGGGCAATAACCCAAGCGGGAGCTTCAAGCCTGCTTCCACAGGTCTGCGGGCCAGCACCACTCCAGTAAGAGCAGCGTCATCTCAAAGGCCCACGCAGTTCCAAGTAAGGGCCACCGATTCCCAGCGTAGAACCCGGGCTCAAGTGCCACGGCTACCCCGAAACAGTAAGGCTTAACCAAACAAAAGAATGTCCCTGAGTAAGCCTGTGGAAAGCTCAGCAACAGCAGGGTGGGTGCTCAGATCCAGAAGTCCTGCCTGCAGACTCCAGGGTCAGGAGCAGTAGCACGGTGGATACCAACACCCGTTTCCCCCCAGCTTTGGCATTGTCGGGGGTCTCTCTCTGGATCTCCCACGTCCATGCAGACGCTCCCAGTCTCTGGCCTCATTTAAATACATTTAAGTAAGGTTTATAAATATTTGTTTTCACATATGAGAAGCAAGTCTTTAAATTGTTCATGGGAAATATAAAGATTTCTTAATCAGACCAATGTATATTTGACTGATAAATATGAATATACTAAAATTAAATTATTTTTCATCAAATGACACCTTACAAGACTAGCTAAAAATTGGGAAAAGTGATTAACAATTCTCACAGTACACAACCAACAAAGGATTACTATGCTTGCACACATTAAAAACTTCAAATTCAGAGGTCTCCCTGGTGGCATAAAGGGATTAAATCTCAGCACTATGAAACTATTGGCCACTGCAGTACGAGTTCGATCCCCAGCCACATGGCACAGCAGACCTCTCCTGCCTCACCCTCTGCTCCCCTCACAACAGTGTATTTCAGCAGATCTGCCTGTTCTGCTCCCTGCTCTGTCTCTGGTGAATCCTCTCACCACACAACCCACCCCCACACCTCTGGTCTGTACCCCAGCTCTTGTATGCATAAATAAAATCTTGAAAAAAACTTCAAGTTCAGACCGATAGCCTAGTAGAGAAATGGGGGAAATTTAAGAACAGGCTTTCCACAGAAGAAATGCTTGTGAAAAAGTCATCTTGTTAGGGGGAAAGACCCTCCTGAATGGATACACAAATAGGTTATGGACTTCGACCCCCATTCCAGACCTACAAGATCCATAAGGTCATTATCGAAGAGCGGATCACTGGGACCTGAGGGTGGAGTTGAGCAGCCAGGCTGAATATAAAAGCAGACACGTGGGCCTTGGGGGGTC
>JAGFMF010011429.1:5266472-5280707 GCA_019455555.1 Galemys pyrenaicus
CTGTTCCAACCAGTCCAAGACCAAAAAGCAAGCACAGTTTCTTCACATGTCCCTCTGCTCCACGTGCCCCATCCAGGTCTCCTTGCTGCTCTCCATCTTGCTTCCTTCCTCCTTCCTTCTTCTCTGCAGAATCTTTTCCTCGTCAGCTCCAGCCACTTAGGGCAGAACCAGGATTCTGGAACGTCCCCTTTTCCTGGGACCGCCCTGCTACAGTTACGTGAGTGGCTGGTTCATTTTGTAGAAAATGCACCATTCTGTTCAGTGAGGACTTACGTGTTTTATTGTGTGCTTGGTATATTTCAATTCAAAGTGTACATTTAATAGGAGAGACTCAGGAGAACCCACTGACAGATGTGGATGGAAAGGGAGAGAAAGAGCCTAGTATGATGCTAAGGGGTTGATGTAATGGAGTTAGCCTTTATTGTGTTGCAAACAGCAAAGGTGAGCTTGAGTCAGTGAGAGGAAATCAAGTCAGTTTCAGAGAGCTGTGATGGAATGCCTAACAAGCCCTCAGGGGAAGATATCAAGTAGCCACCTACATATCCCAGCCTGGAGCCTCAGAGGGAAGTCAGCTGGAGAGTGTAGGAAATGTGGAGTTGAAGCCTTAGATAGAGGGCAAGACCAGAAGCTGGATGAGTTCTCCAAGCAAGTAAGGGAAGGAGAAAGGGTAGTTCAAGGACTAAAGGGCAAGAGGGCTTGTGAACATTTAGTCTCATAAAATGTATATGTCCCAGGGGAGACTAAGGAGCAACCAGCAGGGTACGAAGGAAACAAGAGAGTGCGGTGTCCATAGGCCAAGCAGTTTCAAAGAGGTAGGAGTAATCCTCTCTAAGTCAGATTCTAGGTCAAGATCTGAGGTGGGAGAACTGGCCACTGGATTTAGCAACATAGAATTGTTGAATCCGTCCAGCGTGGTTCTGTGGAATGATGGTATTTGAAGTCTGGCGTAGGGAAGACAGAAGGGGAGGTGAAGGCGTGGAAGGCAGACATCTCTTCTAATAGTTTTTCCAGCAGAGAAGTGGCACATGAGGTGGAGGAGATGAGAGGTAAGTGGATAGTCAAGAGACTTTTATATGGCGAATTTGTGGAGGGGGAACTTGGACATTGAACTCAAGGGGTTTGAGGCTTGGTGGCTTGGAACGTATCTGCTGATAGATCAGACCAAGCCAACTGACCAACCAGGGAAAAGAGTTTATTACTTGAGACATGAATATTGCTCTTAAAGCTCAATCTCCCCAATTTCTTGGGAGACCATTATTTATAAAGGACAACTGGCACTTCTTCTAGGAGGTGGTTGAGAAGCTGCACTAGGCAGACATATATATGCTTCAGTATATGTTGCATGATGAGAAAATGGTGGGTTTTTTGGCCTCTGAGGCAGGGCTTTTGAACGCTAATGGATGTTAATGAACCTAAATTTACTTGAGAATTTTGCCTGAGTTTCTGAAAAATGACTGAATATATTATAGCTGAAGAATTTCCTAATATCAGTTTCCCTTTGACCTATGGGAAACAATGCCAAGAAAGAGAAGAAACAATTGCTGTCAGGTCACTGGGGGAGTGGGAAGAGGACAGGATTGCATTGTACTTTGAATTTTACCTGCCAAGTGGAGAGCCAGATTCATGCAATCAGAGAAAGGTGGCCTGGCAGATAAGGATGACCTTTCCAGAGAAGGCAGCTGCCCTGGATAAGGGTTGTTCTCTTCTTCCTTGATTCAGCCCAAGGCAGGTGAAGTCAAAGGTTTCTAGTAGGAAACAGGCCCCTGGCTGGGGGGCAGGGAGGGCAGGAAGGCCTTGAAGCAGGGCGGGGCTCGGCTGGGTGAGGCACCTCTTCCCTCCCCCAGTGCTTACACAACCTCAGGCGATGTCAAAAGCCAGTGGGATCCTGGGGCCACAGCAGTCCTGAAGAAGACGCTGAGGGGCCGGCATGGTGAAGTTTGCGCCCTTGTCTGTGCCCTTGGAGCGCAGGCTGCAGACCCTTGCGGTCCTGCAGTGGGTCCTCTCCTTCGTGACCATGGGTAAGGTGGGCCGGGCCGCGGGAGGGAGACCACGGCACCTGCCACTCCAGGTCCACACAAAGTGTTCAGATGGTGGAGACCTCAGTGGAGCTCAGAGCCCTACCCAGAGAGCCCTTTTGGACCTGTCTGGAGGCTTTGGGAGCCTATGGAGGTCCTCAGGTAGAAGGCAACACCTGTGGCTTGAGGCCGATTGCTTAACTAAACTTAGCATGGGTTCTACTTTGGTACTAGGACAGAGACCCTGGCTCAGATGGGCTGGTGGAGTAGGGAAGCAGGTAGGTGATGGTGGGAAAGCCCCAGGCTCCTCAAACTGTTCCAGGGTGTTGATTTCCTTCCTTCTTTTCTTTCACAAAGGAGGAAATAGAGTGATGGTGGGGAAAGAGGGAACCCTAGACAAGCAGGAGGGGGAGCGCAGGTGTGGCTGAGAGTGGATTGGGGGGTGAGTGAGGCAAACCCGGGCTCAGGTCAGGGGTCTGACTGGACAACTGACTGGCTGTGTGAACTTGGGGAGCCATGCCTGACCTCTCTGGGCCTCTACTTTGTCATCTGCAGAACTGGGGTAATAATACTGATCTTACAGGGCTGTTGCGAGATGAATGAAGAAATGTACTTACTTCTGTCCCACAAGAGCTGGCCTGGCCCTTGAAATGGGGCCAGAGAAAATGATTCTGTCTCCTTACTTTAGGACTGAAGGAGGGCAGCTCTTGTGTGGGGTTTTGGAACCAGGTGTGCCCGGCTGGCCTTGGCCACCCCACCTCCAGCACATCAGTGATCGGGAGCCTGGGAGTGTCAGAAATAGCCCCATCCCCACAGCGAACACATCAGCTGGGGCTGGAAAGGCCACACTTGCCAAACTCCGACACTGAAGGGAATCTTCCAGAAGGGCCCAGGGCTGTGGATTGGGAAGAAAGAGTGACTGGGAGGCTGTGGAATTCTTCTCACCTGCCAGCAACTGATTGGCAGCTACCCATGTGGCTGGTGTTCAGGTACCAGCACTGTGATGTTAAAATACAGGCAGCCTCTGTACAGGCAGTCAACAGCCTTGTAAACACACACACACACACACACACACACTTCCTGTAGCGGCAGGACGGCAGCACTGGAGCAAGGTTCGGGATGGTTCTGGGCAGACGGGTCAGGGAAGGAGAGTCTCTGAGCCCTCGCTGGCTTTTCATGCTTTATTTAGTAGAGGTGGCCAGGGACATGGCAGGCAGGGATGCCGGGGGTCGGGAGGCTGGCAGGCTCTCAGCCCCGGCGCATCTCACCCTCTCGGCCGCTTCTTCTCTCTCTGCTGCTGCTGCTGCTGCTGCTGCTCCTTCGTCGGTCGGTCCTGTCTGTTGGTCCTCGCAGTTCTGGCGTCCTCATGACGCTGCCCACTTATGCCCGTGTCCAACACAGGTGCGCCCACTTGCGCATGCCCACCCTGGAATGCTCGCAGCACCTCAGGTGTCCATCATCAGTGGTGGGAGGGTGGAAAGACCTGATCAACCTTTACCCTGCACTTCCTCAAAAATTCTTCACAATTTTGTACCTAAAGTATTCCCCTCCCCCGTTCTTAGCATTGCTTATGATTCATCATAGAAGTTGTAATCATTTTAAATACTTCTGGTTACACTCCCATTACCCAGAGACTCCAGTGCCTTAAATGCCCAGGACTGTATATGTGGGGTGCTGGTGTCCTCCTCCTGGAAAGGAAAAGAGGAAAGGAGGAGAGCTGAGGGTGTTGGAGGTGTGGGACCTTGTGGGCAGAGAGGGCGTGGGGAAGCCTATGCACAGGGCAGGCTGCAGGTCCGCTGGCTCCTGGACAAAGGGCACTGGGGGCCCAGAAACAGGCAGACTATGACCGGGGTCACGGGGGAGGGCGGGCATTGCACTCAGCTTGCCTTGCGTGAGCTTTCCGAGCAGCAAGCACCTGGCTGGCCATGTGCACCGCGGGCCTGCAGACCCATGGCCGGAAGTGTCAATGCACAGGGAGGTCAAAGCAGCCCTGGGCCAGCAGGACCAGAGGGAGGCAGCTGAGCACAGGGATCTGGGCCCACAGCACCTGGGGCAGACATTTTTCTTTCCCCTTATCTTTCAGGCAAAGGATGGCCCCAGGAGGCTTTTAGGTGGGTGAGTGACAAGGTCCAGCCAATGTGCGAAAGGTCCCTGTGGCTGCAGCCAGGGCAGCCGTGTTTGGGGTGGGGGAGGGGTGGAAGAGACCAATGCCAAAGGACAGTCATGATCTAGACTGGGGTCCGCCAAATGCTAGCCCATGAGCCAGATCCAACTCGCTGGTTGTTTTTGTACAGTCTGTGGGCTCAGAAGTATTTTTGTATTTTTAAAGGGGTAAGTACTTATATGACATCTGCCAAGTTGTCACAAAGTTAAAATTCTTACAATCTAGTCCTTTAAGAAAAGGTTTGCCAAACCTGGTCTCGGGAGGCTGGCAATAGGGTGGTGGAAGAATTTCCCATTTGAGAAAGATTTAGATGAAGTTCACAGTGTAGGTGACCACAGGGATGGCTGGAGGGGAGGTCAGATTGATGCCCAGGCCTTGTCCACAGCTTGGTGGATTGCCCTCGCTGCATGCAAGATCTAATGAGGAATGTGGGGGGGCGGGGTGGAGACATGGGAATTCGTGGGAAAGAGGTCAAGTTTAGTTTGGGGTGTAATTAATCTTGCAGGGCTTATGGGGCCTGGAGCAGAAGTTGCCATGGAGTTCCTGCTCTGCGTGAGCCCTGTTTTAGCACAGAGGAAAATGGGGGCTGACGGGAAACACAGATAAGTGATACTGAAGGAGAGTGTTAAAGAATCGTAAGGACTTAAGGCTGGCAGGAGAGTAGGGGCGCAGTTACCGAACATGGTTCATGTTGGAGTCAGAGGATGCATTTTGGAGAGGGGTAAAGAAGTGCCCAGAAAAGTCAACTAAGACAGGGACCAGAGCCAAATATTCCCAAAGGACTGCTTGTTTCCTCTCCTCCTCGCTAGACACACATTCACAGAGGAAGGCAAGCTCCTTTTGAGCAGTCTGACTCTTGTCAGAGCATCTCAAGCTCCTAGAAGCGTTGGGACCATAAACCTTTGTTGAGTGAATGATGGGGCATGATGTTTCCAAAAGGGCGGATGGAATCTCAGATCCCCGTCTACTTGCTTGCTGTGTGACCTTGGGCAGTTTTCAAGCTCTTTCTGGGTCCTGTAAAGGGCGGGTTAAAATTTCCTCTCTTAGGGACATGAGATGAAAGGCATCTCTCTTCTTAGGTGACTGAAAACATACACAGGCCAGGGCCTCCCTGGCGGTGCAGCAGGTTGTATGCCGCACTGTAAAGCATCTGCAGCACAGCAGCGTGAGTTCAATCCCCGGCCAGGGAGGGGACCCACATGGCACAACAGACCTCTCCTGCCTCGCCCACTCGCTTCCCCTCAGAACACCAGATCTGCCTGTTCTGCTCCCCGTTCTGTCTCTGGGAATCTTCTCACCTCCCTGACTCTGGCCTGTACCCCAACTCTCATATGCATAATTAAATATTTAATTAAAAAAAAGATATCCAGGCCTGCCTTTGGTCTGCTGAGTGGGGTTGAAGAATGAGTCCAGGCTGAAGGGTTGGTGGAGCAGGAAGAGATCATTCTGTCCAAGGCCAAGGGCACTTTTACCCTAAACTTATTTCTTCTGGAATGCAAAATGAATACATGCTGCATGTATTTTAGTACTTTAGTATTTACTTTAGTACACTCAAAGTAAAAGAGCACCCTACAACTGAAAGACTTCGCATCACCCCACTGTCCAGGTAGCCACTGGGAACAATCTGTTTTTATTCTCTAAAGTGGCTTTTCCTAAATTGTGGCCACCCACCCAGCTTCTTGCTGCCCAAGAGGACAGAACCCTCACTGGGGTTTCTGGGTCTCTCATTTTTTTTCTTACATTAAAGATTTAATGCAGCTAAAAATTTAATGTAAAAATATAAAACCAAAATTACACTTACCCTCTCTGTCATCCTTGTCCCTGGCGCCCTGTCAGCCGCCTTCAGCTCTGCAGGGGTCCGTGTGCCCTCTGTCTGTGTTTCAGCTTCCATGCACAAGTGTTCTTGCTGTAAAAGGGTGATGTCTTATTCCCATCTTCTTCAGTGTTTGCTTTCAGAATTTTCATTATAAAATATTTAAGGCAAACTACACACAATAGATGTCAATTATTTCTTATTAAGATGAAGAAAACAATTTAAGACAAACTAAGTAGTGACCACTTAGTTTAGCACTTGATGGGCTTTTTCCACCCCTTTCCCACACTCCACTGGAATGACAAGGCTGATGAAGCACAAGGCAGAGGTTAAAGCTACAAAGGAGCGAGCAGGCGGTCTAGAAATAAGGGAGCCAGGCCAGGAGGGAGCCCGTGAGGACAGTGTCATGTGTGGCTTCATGGGGACATGTTCTGAGCAATGCATCAGGTGATTTTGTGGTGGAAGGAATGTCAGAGAGTACTTATGCCAGCCCTGATGGCAGTCTACTCCACACCCCTCTGCACAGGGGGGCAATCTGTGGAGAGTAGGCTTTGGTTGTCGGAAACCCTGTTAGCTGGTGCGGGGCGGTTAACGTTTTCCAGTGTTTAAAGAGAACTCAGATATTTGGGCTTGTATGCTTAGTCTCCCCACTTTTCATTATTAGTCACTAATTCAATATATTTTTTAAATAAAGTGCAAAGATACTCAACTATCTATTGACTGGCTGAATGGGTAAACAGAACGTAGTATAGACATGGCATGGAATATTATTCAGCCAGGAAAAGGAGTAAAATTTGACACAGGTTACAATGTGGATGGACCTACAGGATATTCTTGTCAATGAAATAAGCCAGTCACAAAAAGACAGATCTTTATGATTCCTATTGGACAAGTTTCCTAGAATAGTTATATTCATAGACAGAAAACAGAATGGTGGTTGACAGAGGTTGGGGAGGAAGGAAGGCTGTTTAATGGTTACAGAAATTTAGTTTAAGAATAAGAAAAAGTTCCAGAGATGGATGGCGGTGAGGGTTACACACAGTGTGAATGTACTTAATGCCACTGTGCATTTAAAAGTGGTCATGATGATAAATTTTGTGTTATATGCATTTTACCACAATGGAAATGTAAAAAATGGAGTTTCCCAAGCACAACACTGGGAAGTCTGTTCCATGAGGAGTTGGAATGTCTGTTCTTCATGGCTGCACCCCTAGGCATACCTGGCTCATCACAGGTGCTTCATGTAAATTGTGCAGCTGTAGGCCCCAACCTGCATCCTCTAGCTTATAAATTCTCCTATTCAGACTGGGTCAAAAGCCCTCTCTTTCAGGAAGCCTTCTGGGAATGACAGGCCTTGTCTACATGACTTTCAAATGAAATACACAACTGGAACCTGGCTTTCTTTGAGAATGTGAGACTGTGGGTCCTGGATAGAAGGAATGGACTGGGAAGGGAGTGAAAATTTTCTGGGACCTGTGACTCACCCCATAGACTACCTACCTCTGAAATACAGCAGGATTATGCCGACCCACAGGAAATACGGGGTGGCCTCCTCCTTCCCTCCTTCACTGGAAAAGAACATTGAAGGCAGAGGAAACAGCATGAGAAAAAACTAGAGTTGGGTGGTTTTAAGAACACTGAGTCAGAACGTTGGGTGTGTGTGTGGGCAAAGGGAGGTTGGGGCAGGGCCAGCTCACAGAGAGCCTGAGCATTAGGCTGGGCTGCTTAGACTGGGCCTTGGAAGAGGGAAGCCTTGGGAAGACTTCAATTAGAAGAGGGAGCCAACCGGATTTATCTTTGGGAAGATGGAGCCGAGAGGGGACAGGAGAGGTCTCCTTTCTTTTCTCTGAGGTCCTGAAGGACAGAAACTAGAGAGTTGATCCAACCAGTGGTCTGTAGGGCATTTATGAGAACCTGGTGAATGCAGATGACTTTTTTGGAAAGAGGGGTTGGAGAGGAAGACCAGAATAATTAAGATAGCCTGTTCCAATGGGGAAAATGAGTTCTAGAGTTAGGCTCACCTGGGTTCAAATCCACGCGCATGGTGTGACAACTGCATTGCCCCTCCTTGAAGGCCCAGCAGCTCGTCTCTTGCTCCTGGGACCACGGGATGGATGAGACAGCTCTGCTTTGGGGGGTGTGGGGAGCACAGGGGCTGGGCATCTCGCCTGCTTCCTTTCATGCCTCTGAGTGCCAACTGCTTCCCTCCCCAGCCCAGACCTGCATCATGATCTTCATAGGCCTCCTCTTCACCAGATTCTGGCTCATCAGCGTCCTGTACACAGCCTGGCTGTACCTGGACTGGGACACACCCAGCAAGGGGGGCAGATCCTGGAAAGCCGCAAGGCGTAGTTGCGTTTGGAATTACATGAGGGATTATTTCCCTATCTCGGTGAGTGTGGGCACTGACTGGGATGTGGCCAGGGTCATGGAACCCCATCTCCACAGGGACCACGAGGTCCGTGTGCTTGAGCGGGATCCTGGGCTGAGAGGCAGGAACCAGCGATTCCAGAGCCTGGGGATGAGTCCAGATTCTTTTCGGTCATGGTTCCCATCTGTGGGTGTGGGGCCAATATGAGGGGTAGTGAATGTACAGGTTTGGGGGGTGGTGTCTCTGTAGGGCATAGAATGTGGCTTGCATTTTTAGTCGGTGTAAAGTCTCTGGCAGTCCGGGTTTGGGGTGAAGGTAATAAATTGATAAGTCCCAAAGGACCATCTAGTCCCACACTTTGAGTCAGATGAGGAGACTGACACCCAGAAGGGTGACAGGGGTGTGACCAAGGTCACACATCAAGTTTCTTCACTGTTTTTTTAAAGATTCACATATTTATGCACACAAGAGCTGGGGTACAGGCCAGAGTTGTGGGGGTTGAGAGGATCCACCAGAGACAGTAGGGAACAGAACAGGCAGGTCCACTGAAACACTGCTGAGGGGAGCAGCGGGCGAGGCAGGAGAGGTCTGCTGCGCCCTGTGGGTCAGCTCCCTGGCAGGGGCAGGGATTCGAACTCATGTTGCAGGGGCTGCAGTTTGCTTCATAGTGCATTGCTTATTAACCGACCGCGCCACAGGCAGGGCCCTCCTTCACTGGTTTTAAAGTCTGTGTGCTAACGATGGTAAAGGGGCAGGGGAGAGACTCGAACTGGCTCTCAGGTGCTGTGCTGCCCCAGCACTGGGTGTCCTCCAGCAAAGCCTCACATACTCTGAGCTTCTGTTGCCCGTCTCTGGGAAGCACATTGACTCATCTCTAATTCTGCCTCAGGGCACCTCGTGGCCATGGGGACTCTTGACCCTGGACCAAAGATCAGTCCTGAGTGGAGCAGACCCCTGATTTGAGTGAAACTGTGCTTTTTCTCCTTTGCTCAGTCCTAGACCAAGTAAACCCTTGGATGTCAGCACTGGGCTGGGTTTATTGTGCAGACAGGCACGGGAGGGGAAGGCAGAGGGATACAGGAACCAGGCAGGACCCTTCTCCAGGGACAAGAGAGAAGGAAGTCCTAAAGCACGCCTCCAGATCCAGACAGACAACTGGTGGGTGCCAGTCCCAGGTCTGCCATGTCCGGCTGTGTGGCCTTGAGTGAGTCTCTGAGCCTCGGTCTCCTCGTATGTAAAGGAGACGACGCGAGCGTGCAGCACAGGGTTATGTGGATTCGGTGAGCTAGCTTGTGAGGCTCTCAGGAGGCAAGTAGCTAGTTTGAGTGAGTCAGTGGGGAACTGACTCAGGTCTCGGGAAGACACTGATAACCCCGCTGTTCTGACCTTCACACTTGCGGGCTTCTCCCAACCCCTCCAGGAGTCCCACCTCTTCCTGTCCTCCCAGGAATTCGGTCCCTAGCTGGTAAAGGGAGTGGGGTAGGAGAGAATGGAAGAAATAGACTCACTGAGGTTAAACAATTTGCCTGAGCTGTGGGCACTCAGCAGCAGGAGCCAGAGCCCCTACTCCCTCCTTTCTGGGAGTTCTGGGACCCAGCAGTTCTAGCAA
The DNA here is from genome assembly GCA_019455555.1 of Galemys pyrenaicus. NCBI lineage: Eukaryota > Metazoa > Chordata > Mammalia > Eulipotyphla > Talpidae > Galemys > Galemys pyrenaicus. The sequence continues at coordinate 5,276,445 of JAGFMF010011429.1, forward strand.
AGGCTGAGCAGCAGCTGTGGTACAAAATCCCAGAGCACCCGGGTGAACAAAGCCTCTGGACAAAGGGCACGGGTGGGACAGGGCAGGGTAGCAGGGCAGAGGGCAAGGGCCGGGCCCAGGCTGGGAGGGTGGCTGGCAGAGACTTTCATGTTCCTGAGGGCTGATAGGTGTTGAGGACAGAGCGAGTGGACAGTACTGAGCTAGCATAAGGGGCCCAAGCGGAGGAGGCAGTTTTCTTCAGCCCCCATATGTGCTTCTGCAGGGCAACCTCCCTGGACCTTGTCGGCAAAGGCAGGCAGAGCTTTCTGGGTCCCTGAGGAGCTGGGGTGGGTCACAGGTAGGACCCCCCCGCCCTGCTCAAGACCTCTGAACTTTGAGGTTCTGGAATCCCTTCCTTCCTTCTCTTTCCAATCTCACTCTTCTGTGTTGGGAAGGCTAGTTTCCAAGCGCCAGTGGCCTGGGAGTGTATGTGATATCAACTCTGATGCCAAAGAAAACCGTGGGTAGTTTCCTAGCTTCTGCTAGAGCTTTCCGGTCCTGTGGATGCTGGCTTTGTGGTCTCACCTCCCACTGTGAGCTGCATTCTGAGTTCACCAGGGGAAGAAAGGTGACCTGCAAAGGGAAATGCACAAGCAGAGGCCCAGAAGCCTGCTGCCTTGAGATCTTTAAGCCGTAGGCCTGAATGCACTTAGTATGATTAAAGCAGAAGGTCTGCCTGGGGATGAAACTGAAGAGGTTTTCAGGGATAAGTAAAGGCCAGTACACAGAACGGGAGTGCTTAAACTAAATGTTCTCCTGGAGCCGGTCTTCTGCTCATCCAAGACCCACAAAAGCTTTGTACCTGAAGCAGAGGTGGCCCTGTGCCCATCCTATCCACCACTCTTCAGTTCCTCCCAGCCAGGGAAAGCTAGAGGCCGATTTCTCAACCTTGACGCTACTGGTGCTGGTAGAACACTGGACTCGATTTGCAGGCCTTCTGTGTTTCAGGATTATGGCCCATACTCTGTCTGCATCGCCACCTGCAGAGGGCAGACAGTACCACCAGGCGGCCAGCAGAGGGCGAGATGGCATGCATGTCATTGACCTGCCTAGGCAGGGGGGCTCGTAGCAGTAAGGCTGTGCCTGCAGATTTGCCTCTTGATCACCCCCAGGAGACCCTGTAAGCTTCCACACCCCTTTGCAGCTCAGGTCTTGCAAGCATCTGGGATGGGGTTACCAGCTTTGCTGGAGCTCCCCCACATGTATAAGCCTCTGCTCTCAAATACATGTGGATTTCTGAGCTTCTCTCAGTTCTTACTGTGATTTCATGAACTAGCACCACGGGGTAGAATTTAAAGCAAAATTAGGGAACTGTTTCTGGGCCTTGGAGCTTTTTAAGCTCACGCTATCAGCTTTCAAAAGAGCTAATTTTGGAGCATCAGGCGATGTGTCACGTAGGAGGAGCTGTCTCTACTTCACGGTGAGGACCAGTCTGGGAGCTGAGTTTGCCCAGGAAAACGTCATCATCTCAGAGCAAATACTGTCTACACAGGCCAAAGCCTGAGGAGGGGCAAGGTTCTGTGGCCAGAGCTGCATCCCGGTGTCAGGAAATGCCGCAGGTCACCGCCCTGACCTGTGCTCACCTCCCCCTAGGAAGAGCCCTGAGCTCCTCCTCAGGCCTGCAGGCATCACCAAGGACATGGTGCCCCACCACCTCCTGCTCACCCTAAGTGGGCACGCCAGGTTCGCTCAGCTTGAGTCAGGAGTCAGGTGCCGGCTGCCCAACCTGAGGGTGCTCACTCCTCCTGCCAGGGTCCTCCCAGGCCTCCTACCTTGGCCATGGGCAGAAGGGGGAACACACCCTCTCTGTTCACTTTTACGACCCTTCCTGCTACTTCCCCTCCAGCTACTGCAGGGGAGGCTTCCTCGCCTTGGGCACTGGGAGCAGGTCCCATGGGCACTTCTGGCTGGGCGATTATGTGTAGGCAGGTCTCTGTTCCCATCCCTGACTGCCAACTAGAATTGTCAAATGCATCTTGCTAACAAAATATTAAAATGATTAAAAAAAAGGAGCACATTTTAGAGCTGAGGGAACATCTCTGTGTCTGTGAGTGTCTGTTAAATGAGCACATGCCGATGGGAAAGTGAATAGGCAGGGCTGAGGACAGAGCGCCTCAGAGGCCAGGGAGACTAAAGCTTGCCCCAAGGCCGCATCAGGGCCAGGAGAATATCTGAGCTTTTTCATCCATCTGGTCATGATGAAGGAAGACAGGGAAAAACCCTAGTGCCCCCCCACCCTCCCAACACACAGAACCAGTTGCCTGAAACTGAAAGGTTCACAGAGTGGTGATTCTCAGCCGCTCTCAAAGTGGTATGAGGTGTCTCAGATTCACATAGTGTGATGTGTAGTGAATCCTCTGGGAAATTTGTCACATATCAGATGCCCAAAACTAGTACCAGACCTACCAAGTCAGATTCTGCTGGCATGTTTAAGCTGCCAAGCAGTAGAGGTACATAAATAGGCTATGAACAGGTCCTCCAGGGTCGTGCCTGGAGCTGATGCAAAACCCCCTCCCTCAGAGAGGAAGCCTCAAAGGTCTGAACCTTCCAAAGCTGACTTAGAAAAAGACTTTGAAATAGTCCCGAGTCCTGGAATATCTCCCTGGGTCAGGGACAGGGGCTTCCTGGTTCTGTCTCTGGTGGGCTCTGCAGAAAACAGCAGGGCTTGTGTTGAATCATCCAGGTGGCTTTGGGCGGATCACTTACCCCTCCAATCTCAGTTTGCTCGACTGTCTCCTGGGGGCTCTTACCTTACAGCCAGCCTCACTGGCTGCATTGAGAGAGAAACAGATCAGTGGAGTGGATGCTCTGTGAAACATAAAGGAGCCATCAGGACAGGGGGCTCTTGAGGATATTGGGGTGACCCCAAGGGTGACAATGGCATTTGAGAATAGGTAGACATTGTGGAGACAAAAGTCTTCACTATTTTCTTCACCATTCTCTCTGGAGTCTGCTATAGTACTCTGGTCTCCTGGGCAAGGGTCTTACCATTAAAAGTAGCAAACCCCCCTACCGCAGGAGAATTAAAAAATTGTTTCAGTGAAGACTTGTACCCAAGTGCTCATAGCCACATTATTTGTAGTGTGTCAATGGGTGGAAATAACTCAAATGTCCATCAGCTGATAAACAAATGTGGCCTAGCCATACAATGAAATAGTATTCAGTCATGAAAAAGGAATGAAATACCAACGCTTGCTTCAATACGGAGGAATATTGAAAACATTCTAAGTGAAGAAGACAGATACCAATGACCAGATAGTGTATGATTATATTTATGTGAACTATCTAGAGTAAGCAAATCCACAGAGACAAGAGCAGATTAGTCAGGGCTAGGGGAAAGGAAGTAACTACTAGTAGATATGGGTTTCTTTTGCTAAAATGCTCCCACGCCACAGCCTATCTCCCCGGCTTCTGTCCCCAGGGACAGGCATCCATGATGGCCAGTGTGGGGTTTGCGTGTACCCGCAAATGTGTTCTCCCCTTCCTGGCACTGTCAGTGACACTTACATATCTTGTCTGCCCAGCCTTTATCCCTTTGAGGGGTCATGGCCACTTTCCCTATCAGGCCAGGAACGGCCCCGCTTCATGTCTCCGTGTGGTCCATTGTGCGAATATTTCCTAACTTGGCTAATCAGGCCCTGCTGGTGGACATTTGAGTGTCCAAAATTAGATTTTTTTTTAATATTAGATTTTAAAATATTAAAAAACATAGTTTTAACCAAAAATGAAAAGACAAGGACAAATTGGGGACACTTGGTGGGGGGGAGGGAAGAGGAGAAGGGTGGAGGGCAGATGGGAGCACAGGGGACTGAGGTGATGGTGCACTGGTGATATGGTGATGGGAATCCTTGGGGATTACAATTGATGTCAAAGACATAGAAATAAAAAAAATGTTAAAAAAATAAAATATATTGTAATACCATAAAAAACATAGTTTTTTAATAAATAAACCTTCAGTTAATATAATAATTATTAATTATTCAGTAAATATAATTATTAATACAATAATAATAATCTTGCTTAGATTCCTCAGCCTGGAGCTGCTAACTTAAAAGCTCAGCTACATTTTGTGGTTTTGATAGATATCATCAAAATGCCTTGATGGAGATCGTTCAAAATTATCTTCCCAGGGCCTCCCTGGTGGTGCAGTGGGTTAAGCAACGCACTATGAAGCAAACCGCAACCACTGCAGCACGAGTTCGATCCCTGCTGCCGGCCAGGGGG
>JAGFMF010011429.1:5280757-5311860 GCA_019455555.1 Galemys pyrenaicus
TGCTCCCCGCTCTGTCTGTGGTGAATCCTCTCACCCCCCACACCTCTGGCCTGTACCCCAGTGCTTGTATGCATAAACAAATAAATCTTTAAAAAAAAATTATCTTCCCACTAGCTGAGAATGAGGATCTATAAGCAAGTGCTTCCATGCAGGGAGCCAGGTGTGGGTATTTTTTTTTTAAATTAAATTAGTTTATTTTCAAATGAAGTACTTTTTTTTTACACCATTGTTAATTTTTGGACAACACATGATTTCTCCCCTCAGACATGGACACCATAGTTCTCCCACCACCAAAGCACCGTTAGTCCATCACTATTCCTTTGAGCTCTTCCTCTCCATCTCCTCTCCTTCTCCCTCCCCTCCTGGGTGCCTCATCTCTGTGGTCAGCTTTCAAGACTTGTCCTCAAAGAAACGCCACCAGAGGGCTTTCTCAGGAAGTGCGGGTCCACTGAGAATAACCGAAGAATTTTTGTTGTTGCTGTTCAGTAAATCCCAGGAGGTTTATCCTGATGTGGGAGACCGTGGCTCTCCACCTGCAGGCCCTGAAGCCTTTCGGCTGAAGGTGGATGGGTAGCCAGGGAGCGTACTGGGGCTGGGAGGTCAGAGACGCCAGGTCCAGGTCGAGGAAAGGGGAATCTGGTACTGGGCATCTGGATGGGTAGACAGGCGCAGGACTCCATCGCTGTCTCCTCCAGGCAGCTCTGAGGGGCCCAGCCAGGTCTCTGGGGCCTTGAAGGCAGCAACAAGAAACCTCTGAGAGTTTCATCTTGATGATGGAGGCGCTTAAACTCTGGCTAAGCTGAGCCAGAGTGGATCGAGTGCCCGGTGAGGCCCGCAAATTGCAGGGCCCAGGCAGGCCTGGAAGGAGGCATGAGTCAGGGCCCTGGGCTTTTACACTCAAGGCTCTGGCTCCCATAGCACTGGGCCTTGGTGCCCGGCTGGGTGGGAGAGGGACTGGCCCCCACCTACCCACGCACACACAAAGAGTGACTCTCCACAGCGATAATCTCTGCAGACTCAGCCCCATCGCACGCAGACTATCCTGTAAAGGGGCAGGAGCAGCGTTTGATAAGTCACCTACTTCTAGAAGTCACCAATGGCAATGCCCCCCTCCCACCAGTGTACAATGTCTGGTGGTCCCAGCTACACCCTCCACACTGCAGGCCTGACCAGACCCGGGCGTGTCACTGTACCGGCAGAGCTGCCTGGGTCTGCCAGGGTGAACAGAGGGCTGATGGTGGGGTAGCAGAGTCACAGGCGAGATGTCTCGCTGGACAGGGGGTGAGCAGGAGGGGAGCTACTCTCGGCCTGCACGCTCTGCCAACCTAACAGGAAGCCCGTCCTGGTGTATCTTGAGGATGCTCACAAGCGCCCATTTTTCTTACATTGTATTTTGTTAATTTGGTGCCCCCATGTGGTCTTTTGATGCCTTGAAATTATACTCTTGGTAATCCCTGGGCACCCTAAGGCTTGAGCTCAGCAGTCCTGGGAAGTGGATGGGTCAGGGCCAAAGGTCCCCATTCTACAGATGAAGTGTCCAAGAGGGTGCCTTTTGTCCGAAGCCAACAGCCAGTCTTGGCCGCAGCCCGCATGCTGGTATCACTGGCTCGTTCACACACCGAATCTCAGCCTTCGCAGGAACTGAGACGCAGAGAGGGGGTGTGAGGCACGAGGTCGCACTTGAGTGGCAGATTGGGGTTAGCATGCAGGTTCCGTTCTGGCTCACTGGGTTGCTCTTCCTGCAGCTAATCAAGACCGCTGACCTGGACCCCTCCCGGAACTACCTTGCCGCCTACCACCCCCACGGGGTGCTGGCCACCGGAGCCTTTATCAACATGTGCACGGAGAGCACGGGCTTCCCTTCCAAGTTCCCAGGCATCCGCCCCTACCTGATGATGCTGAATGTGTGGTTCCACATCCCCATCTTCCGGGACTACATTATGCTGGCGGGTGAGTCTTCCCGCCCTGGGTAACCGAGAAGATGAGTCTGGAAGCCTGGGAGGAAGGATTTGGGGGAAGGTTGCTAACAGTTCTGGACTTCGTCAAAGAGCATGTGCAGTAGGAGGAGGTGAGACCCGAGAAAGCCCTTCCTATGACACGGTGAAGAGAAGGAGCTCAGCTAGGGTTTGGGGAGAGGGAGAGGACTCGTCCCAGCCCTCAGGGGGATTCCCAGCTGGAGTGAGTGGGGTGGGAGAGCCACTTCTCTGTGGCTCCTGTAGGGAACTCTTTTTTGGGTTTCATCCGTACCCCTTCACCCCATACCTGACCACCTTCCTCTCTCCCAGGCCTGGTGGCTTCAGACAAGGAGAGTGCGGCCCACATTCTGAACAAGAAAGGTGGTGGCAACCTGTTGACCATCATCATAGGGGGCGCCCAGGAGGCGCTGGATGCCAGACCTGGAAACTACCAGCTGTTGCTGAAAAACCGCAAAGGCTTCATCAGGCTCGCCCTGATACACGGGTATCTGGAGGGGGCATTTTCTGTCCAGTGGAAGACTAGCAAGGATATTATTTTGGTGGGATAAGAGAAGCAGAGACTAACGCAAGTCCTGTCTTGGCAGGGAGGTTCCGAATCCCTTCACAATGAAGATTTTATTTTGATGAGCGATATACTGCCTTGTGCACAAATACCCAGAAGAAAATCCTGAAGAGACTCGAAGTCAAAGGGACTAGATAGGAAGGGACTAGCTAGCACTAGATCTGAGACCCGGGGAATCTGGGCGAATACAGTTTGGGGCATATCATAGAGCTATTCTCCCACCTTGAAGAATACAAACCTGCTGAGGCAGAAGAGATTTTTCTAGAAAGTTTGCAGATGTTTTATATGTGAGAGGACTCTGGAGCCTTCCGGGCTAGTGGTAACGGTGCAGCTAGGAGCTTGTGGCCCTGAGGGGCAGGTCTGAAGAAAGCTCAGCCCTCCAACTTCTGGCCCAGAGTTCTGTCTTCTGCTCGAGTTCTTGGTTGCTGGGTCCCTGTGGGGAGCTAGGTGACCAGCATGGCCTGCCTCGGGGCCTGCCACATACCCCCCTCTGTCTCCTCTCAGGGTGCCTCTGGTGCCAGTCTACTCTTTTGGAGAGAACAACGTATATGACCAGGTAGATAATGCTCCAGGCTCCTGGTTGCGCTGGATCCAGAACCGACTGCAGAAGGTCATGAGCATCTCCCTCCCCCTCTTCCACGGCCGCGGTATCTTCCAGTACAGCTTCGGTCTCATACCTCACCGCCGGCCCATCAATACCGTGGGTGAGTCAAGACTCAGGCTGGGAGAGAGTGGACTACAGGGAGAAGGGCCTGGTTCTGTGTTGCAAGGGGACACGGAGATGGGCCAGACACGTCCCTGCCCTTTTTGAGCTTACCGTCTAGGTTGGGAAACAAACACACAAGCAGACAATCCTACTAAAAGGCAGGATGAAAACTTTAACAGACACAAAGAACAGCAGTTAGTAGCCACTACCAACCACTGGGTAGCTGCCAGGTGCCAGGCACTGACTGCGTGGTCCCCTTACATGCAGGAGTTCAGTTTAACCTAATAGTCTTTGAGGCAGGGACTATTATCCCATTTCATGAATGGCAAACTGAGACTCAAAAAAGTTAAGTAATTTCCAAAGAACCAGGCTGCTGTTAAAAAACAAATTTATGGTTTGACTCGGGGTCTTTTTGACTTTTTCTTATGCTAGAGAAGGAGAGTTTAACTGCAGCCTAGAAGATCTAATAAGACTTATTGGGAAGGTGGATACAAAGAAAGGGCATTCCAAGTCAGTTAGAACTGTGTGTAAAGTAGCAATGGATTAGCTGTGAATTAATACCTGAGGGATTTTCTGTAAATAATGGGCATGATGTTGAGTGCATGGACTTAGCACTAAACAGACTTAGTTATGTGGACACCTCATTTGTTTTCTCTCCAGAAGACAGTCACTAGAAAGAGGTCCATTCATCTCTACACACCATTTATTTGTGAACTGAGCACAGTCTTGGTAAATCCTTCTACCATGACCTTCCCTGTCTTGTGTGGGAATATTTTCATGAGTGTTAATATTGCTGCTGACCCCACAGCTGTTCTCAAGGGGAGAAGGCAGCCAAGCAGAACTAGAAGAATGAAGTTAGTTTCCTGGCTCCTCCTAGAATGATGGGCAGTGCAGGCCAGAAAGCAAGAAGTGGGGAGAAGTGGAGCTCCCTAGGCCGTGGTTCTACCTCAGCCTAGAAAGACAGACCCCACCAATGTGGCATCTTAGATTCCCAGAACCATATGGCCTGGAGGCCAAGAGCACATCTGCAGGATTTAAAGTCTGGCACTGAATCTTCCTGGATCGGTGACCTTGAGCAAGTTTCTTAACCCTCTCTGAGCCTCAGTGCCTCATCTGTCAAGTGGAAATAGTAACAGGTTCGACCCCCTTAGGATAGTTATGGAACAAAAGGAGATAATGCGTGTAAAGCACCCAGCTCATGGCCTGGCACATTGCAATGCAGTTGGCGGTGCTATTCTTACAGCAGAATCTTGCAGTTACCCTAATATCTTGGAACCCATCGCCTGACTTCAGGAGTGAAAGAGATGGCAGAGCACTTTCCAACTTGGTTGACCGCAGGGGTAGACTTCTGCCCCAAGGACCTCTGTGACCCTACTAGTTCCTGATCTGGCACCCCTGCCATCTTTGTGTCTTACAGTGGGGAAGCCCATTGAGGTGGAGAAGACCCCAAATCCCTCACAGGAGCAGGTGGACCAGTTGCACCAGCACTATATGAAAGAGTTGTGCAATCTCTTCGAAGCCCACAAGCTCAAGTATAACATCCCCACCGACAAACACTTGGAATTCTACTGACTGCCTCCCCAGAGGACAGAACTGGGTGGAGGGAGTCCAGTAGGAGGCACTGTGATCGACAAGGCTCCCTGGAGGTATCTGTCGTACACCTCTCCAGAGCTTTCTCAGACTCCTGCAAAACTCCTGGACCCCAAGTCACTGCTGGCATCATGACGAGTCCAAACACTGGCCCAAACACAGGCACCCCTGTGGCAATGACTCTGCTATTCCCCCTGGCCTTTGTCTGCGCCCCTGTCGTGCTAAAGAGAGGGCTGCAACAGAAAGACATCGGGGTCTCAGTCCTTTGGCTTAATGTCACTCAATAAGCAGGGAAAAGAACAACAGGCCATTGCTAGATTCTTCTTCTTCTACCTTGAGTGACAGCACAGAAGAAGCCACAAGCTCTGTTCCCACCAGCTCCCCCATCCTGCATCCTGGACACCCCATTTCCTCTCTCCCAGTCTGCGCAACCATGAAACTCCTACACTCCCCCAGCAGCTTTGAGTTTCTGGGCCCTCTGAGTTATGGAGGGGCCGCAAGAGGGGCCCCAAAGATGGTCCGAGGAACTGTGTTCAGTCGCTGGCTGTCTGACGTGGGCAGGCCTCTTTGCCTCATTGTCCCCTGTTGACTGATGTGACCCCTGAGTCTCCGCTCCGGCATCGGACAGGTTGTGAGCTTCTCTGTGACTTCACCCTGGGTGTTGTATAAAAATCCTCATTTCAATAAATGAAAGAATTCGATATAAGCCTTCCTCGTCTGCATCCCTTACCTAAGAGGGCTGGGCAAGCCTCACTGTTGACCCTCAGCCTGGCCCTGCTGCCCTGTTGAAGGTGGACAAGCTGTACCAGCTCTCCCCTTCTGATCCGTCAGCCCCACCCTTAATGGCTGGCTGCTCTGTTGGGAAAATGGGAGGAAGAAGATGTTAAGCCAGAGAGAAAGCCAGCTGTAAGGAGTATGTGTCTGCAGGGCGGGTGAGATGGGAGAATTCTGCATTCCTGGCTTAGGACACGTGTCAAAGGTGAGGGGTCAGGGTATCGAGGTCAGATCAGTACTTGTGAATCCCCCTTACCTTCCACCAGGGACCTGCGTCTTTTCCCTCCAGGAGCAGATCATACCGATAACTCCAACATGGGGAACAATTTGAGAAGTGTGAATTTGGGTTCAAATCCCTGCCCACCCCTTTTTGTTAACCCTGAGCAAGTCATTTAACCTCAAAACTCAGTTTTATTTACCTGAGAAATAAGGATTACAACGCCCATTTTCAGTGTTGTGTATGAGATAATGTAATGAGGTGATTAGCCACCGCAAATCCTGTCTGAAACGATGTGACGCACATGTGAGTGAGGGGTCAGGTGACGCGCATGTGCCAGTGCCTCATGGAGGTGTCTGTCATCATCCTATGAGGCCATGGGCACTCAAGTTCTCAGAGAACAGGAATAAAGGGCAGCGCTGTTTAGAGGAGGAAGTGCCAACCTCCAGCTGGGGGAAGACTTGGAGGGAGTGACAAGAGGGCGGGCTGTAAGGAAAGACAAGGTGAAGGGGCAGTCGCCTTCACAGTTACGAGCAATCGTGAAGTCACCTAATGTTGTGTGATGAGTTTCTCCAAACTTAACGGGTGCAGACAGCAAGAATTTCTCTCTCACAGCCCTGCCGTGGTTCCCAGTCTTGCGTGGCTCTCACACAGCTACGCTCAGCCGACTGGGACAGTGGGGGGCCAGACGGGCTGGGCCTCTGTGGGTGGGCACTGGGCTTCTGGGACTGGCCGTCTAACACTCAGCAGTGGCTAGATTCCAAAACTGTCTGAACTCCCAGAGGGTGTGACTTGCTTAACAGCACCTCCGTTGTCTTTTGTTGGTCAAAGCAAGTCTGGAGGTTACCTGGAGGCAAGGTAAGGAGTAGGCTCCCTTCTGTGTGAGGAGCAGAAATGGCAAACTGCTAAAGGCCGAGGGAACATGAGGGATTGTCAGCCATCTTTCAATCTACCACACTGCCCTCTGCACCTCGGCTACCAAGGGCTGCTGGAACAGAGAGGGGGGTGTTCCCACCACCAACATGTGCCAAGTGCTGGGTGAGTTCTAACACGGCTGCCACAAGGTGTCCCAGCAGATGCAGCTGGACAGCTGGACAAAAGGAATGCCAGTGACAAAGAGGATGCCTATTCCTGAGAAAGTCTATTCATTTCTGAATGAGAAAAGCAAAGAGCAGTGTATGATAAGCAGTGAATGAGGATCCCGATGTATTCAACCAAGATGGGAACAGAGAGATGTGTTATGGATTACTCGTAAAGCGATCTCTAGAGGACATTCAAGCTTTAAAAAGACATACAGAGGTTCTGAAGAAAAGGAGCTGACATTAAGCCCTCTGGGCTGGCAGGGTGACAGGGGTCCTATCGTGGAGTCTGCTGTGTGCTCTGCACACAGAGGAACCCAGACAAGGTGTGTTATTCACCAAGCCTGCCATTCGCTAAGGCACGCTGTTGTCAAAAGTCAAAGCAAAAAGCGGATGAAAGGCAAAGAAGACTCAAGTGGAGGCTAAAGATGCAGAAATGAGCAGGAAGGAGTTGGAACTCGAAGGAGCTGATCATTCGGAAGCGGTCGGTCATTCAGCAGACAAAAGAATCAGCAGAGAAAGTGGATAACTTTCTGTCTCCGAGGGAAGCCAACTACTACAAACCTCCCAAAGGAGAAGGAAGCAACTATCAAGAAAGAAAAGAACTAATGGAATGTTTCCTTCAAAGATCTTCACTGGGGCCAGTATAGACAAGGTGTCATCAAGAACTGAAGACCAGGATGATTCTTGTGAAAGTTGTCATTTCCAGCCTATTTCATTCACACTGATGATGTAAAACATGCAGAATCTCTCAACTTAATTTGAGAACATCCCAGAAATTCCCAGCCTTTGTGAAGTCCTCGTATGAAGGAATTTGTAAGTGTTGCTGGGGGATGGGAAGGGAGCGTGTACCCCCACCTGCACCCTCTCTCTGTACGTGGAGCTCTGTGTAGACAGACTGGTTCGGGGTGTCTATTGCAGTTGGAGTTTTGCCCCAAGGAGAAAGCTGCAGAGTCCAGAGCCATGTGCCTGCTTGTTAGAACAAGTTCCTACCTAGTCAGAATATCTTCAAAGCACCTGTTGGGCTTTGGAGGCCCTCAGTCCTTGCCAGTTTGCTCTCCAACTGAATGATCTTGAATAAACTCTTCTTTCTGTTGTTCTCAGCCGGATTTTTAACTCTTTGCTTGACATAAAGGAGAAACTGGTGTTCAAATTACTCCAAGTGTCTTTGCAAGATGTATGCGTATCTTAAATGTATACAAAAATGAAAAGCAAAAGTTATAATGAAAGCCTGCAACAAAACCACCCCTTCTCCACACCACACACCCTGGGGTTCCCTGGGTGACCTTGATAAAAGCCACAGCTTAGCCTGAGACTCCAGCCCAGCCTCCATACCCTGCGCTGTGCTTTCGCCATCGCCCCAGCCCACCGGACTCCGCGCACGACCGACCGCAGCCGGTGGTCTAAGCTAATCTGACCCCTTCACCCTCTTCAAAGCCTCCTATGGCAGTTCCTACCAGCCTGGACCCAGCAAGGACCAGAGGGCATAGTGCAGTTATGATAGTTTGGGGAGGGTTTAACAAAAGAATGATTTTCTGAGGTATGTTCAGAGTGTAAGAAACCATAAAAAATGGCGCAGAACTAGGGCCATGCAGGGGCACAAAGCACTGTACTCCAGCCCCACCCCAGCCTGGAAGGACAGACGGAGATGGCAGTGTCACCTGCAGGGCCCCTCACTGGTCAAAGAGCACAGCAGTGCCAGGAGGACGCTCCCTGTTCCCCACCTCCCTCTCCTCCATCTCCTGTTGAGGTTCCCCATTGCCCAAACACAATTGGAAGCTTGGGGGCATGTGGACCTGTAGCTTCAGTTCATGGAAGCAGGTCTCCCAGGAAGAGCCAGGTGGACTGTGGATCTAGAGGGGTCAGTGGAAGACAGACGCTTTCCTCCAGCTCCTTAGCCCACCATGCCCTAGCTGTTGGTTTTCTCCATCCGTCTCCCTAGCCTTGAGCTCTGGTTACACTGAACCATTTGCAGTTCTTTGCACGAATTATTCTCTCTCTCTTTCTGCATATCAATCTCAATCTCTTTTTCTCAACCCCTGCCCCCCTGCAGGGCCCTTTCCCAACCTGTTCCTCTGACACTTCCCTTGATCCCCTCTCTTTTGTCTGGGTAATCCCTATTCCAACACTGGTTTCATCTGTTCATGGAAAACTTTCCTGATATTCCTGGTTGAGATAGGGGCTTCCGCTGAGTTCCAGACCTCCTCTTCTTCTGCCACAGCACTCAGCGCCCTGGGGCCCACTGAGAAGTCACTGTACATAGATCCTCCTCCCTCTGCCTGCCTGCACACCTCCTGCCCCATGTCCTAAGACAACCCGACTTCCTAAAATGGTCTCCAATCCCATGTTAATGCCTAAACTCCTCCTCTCCCCAGTTTTCTAGGCCCTTTCTCATCCATTCCCTCCCCAGACTCACCTTTGGGCTTTCTCCTCTGCACCTATCACTGCCGTTCCTCCTGCCCCATCCTGGAGCCTGCTCTTCCCTGTCCCTCCCTGGACACTTCCTCCTCTACCAGTCAACGTCACTTACCCCCAAAGTGACCTCTTTGTCCAAGCCTCGGTATGCCTCACTCTCAAACCCTATTCTCCTTGAATCAGAGTTAGTTACCCCTTTTAGGGGCCAGCTTCAGGAGTGAAGTGGTCATGGTAGAATGGACTCCTCTGTCCCCCAGTAGCTATGAGGCAATGCATGTTGTTTGAGTAGTTGTTTTGGAGTAGTTGTAATTTAGTAGTAGAAACCTAGCCCAATCGCCACCTCTCCCTGCTTTCACAGAAAAGTGGGGGACTCCATATTAAAGCAGCCCAAGATGAAGGTTAAAGACCTGATTTCAGAGGTGGGACCAACTAAGAGAGTTACCCAAGTAAGAATAGCTGCACTGTACTTTAAGCACAAAAGAAGAAAGCCCTTTTATCACGCTAAGTCATTGTGAGTGGGGATTATTTGTTACAGCAGTTAGCCTCCCCAACTAGTACAGTGTGCCAGAAACTGCACATGTAAGAGTTCAGTTATTAAGTTAGCACCCCCAGACTGACACCTTCTCAGTCCTCAAAGTGTCCCCAGAGCCTGCCTGATGTGGCCTCCCTACTGTGTGGAAAGATGGTCTCCAACACCTGAATGCACATTCAGATTCAGAAATTCAGAATATAACAGTATCGTCAGCATGGCAGAGAGGATCAGAGGCCGTCAAGTGCTGGGGAGTCTCCCCTAGAAATCAGGCTGCTCTTTGAGCTGGAGAAAAGTTCTCAGATATCATTATCCACAGGGGACAAAGGGACTGGCTGGGGCCCAGGCCACCTGACACTGCTTTAGGGTTGCAGGTGTACAGATCAACCAGCAGCACCAGTGGCCACATGACGTGGGCCAAGGCTTGGCCTCTCAAAAGGGCTCGCTGCTCCTGGGCTAGGAGGAAGCCAAGGTGGGGAGATGGAAGGTGGGGAGATGGAGTGAGCAAAGGAGGTGGGAGGAGATACAGGGCAAATGCTGGTGACAGTTTCGAGTGTGATTCAGGGTGCAAGGGTGAGCTTTAGGAAACAGGAAGCTGGAGGTTTAAAGCCTTTGTTCAGAGAACTTTCTGTGATGACGTGGTGAGCAAGGCAGATAGGGACTCTGACTTTGCCTTGCCTGCCATCTGATAGGACTTAAATGTCCCATCGGATCAGGAATTTATCTCCTAGTTACAGAGGAGCCCTGGGAAGTCCTTGGACTGGAGTGGGTCATGAGCCTGGCCAGGGGCTTACGGCTGCCTGGAGCTGAACCAGACATCTGTGTTAATGACCCCATGGAAGGGCAGAGTCAGCAAGTTCCCTGAGTCACTTTCTGAGAACTTAGTATGTGCCAGACTCTGTATAGGCTTACATGTATTATCTCAATGATGTCCACAGTAACCTCTTTAAAATAAATGACATTCATTGGTCAGAGAAGTTAAAGCACTTTCTGGAATCCCTGTCCCATATGAAGCCTGTTTGCCCAGTTCCTACAAGCTGTACCCACCCTGCCTAGTTCTGGCCTCAAACACGGTTGAATGGTGGACAAAAGTACCAGGGACTGAATTGTCAGCAAGGCCTACTCCTCCCCTGCTTGGCTGTGTGGCCCTGAGGGTTGAGTCCACTGCTAAGTCTCAGTTTCCTTACTTGGAAATGATTCATTCATAAACAAATACTCAAAAGCTAATTCTTCCTCACCTCTCCTCTACTTTAGAAATGCCTGGAAATGGTTCATGAAAGACCCGTGAAAATGTGTTCTATCACAAACTGGGTTTGGACTTTTCTTAGCATCTATATTCACCTCCCCCTACTACCCACCCCCAATCCCTACACACACATACACAGACTCCTTGCCAGAGAACAGACCCAAGTGTTTCCCTTTTTATTTTATTTTTTTTCATTGAAAATTTTTGCAGTTTTATTTTAATATAATTTATGTACCATAAAATTTGCCCATTGTGCAACCATTAGGTTTTGGAAGTGTTTCCCTTTTTAACCGGAGGGCTGGTGCCGTGTACATCTGGGTACATCGTAGTGAGGACTAAATACAGACAAACAGGGAGACACAGTCTAGCAACCCCTTTGAAAAAGACCCTGAAAGAGAACAAAACCCACTAACTCATCCTGTGCTATCAATGAAGTGTCCATGATAGAGAGTCAAAAATGGTCTCCTTCTTCTAAAACATGTAAAATATATCTGAAGGGTAACCTAGCTCAGCGATTCTCAGAATGTCTGTGGTAGAGGACCAGATTTGTGTGTGTCTTCCCAAACTGGCCTGGACCTACCCATTTGTACAATACTTGTTGCTAGAGAAGTAAAAGAAGGAAGCAAAGACAAGCACAGTACAGGTCCAATTTTTCACTGATTCTACAGACATAAAGTTGCTTTGCCACATTGCTCTAGTTTCTGGGCAATTACTCTTGAATTTTGCATGTACATTGTCAGGAACCAGCATGAAGGTGATGGTCACGCGCTGGCCTCAGCCCACAATGGAGCAGCACCACCTGAGAACTTACTGGGGACTGGGGTCACTTTCATTGTCAGGGAAGGACTGTGAGTTAAGTCTTGGGGACAAGCAAGGGGTGGTGCACAGATTGAACTGTTCCCTTAGCCTCTTACATCCAGGTAATCTGTGGGGGCTCTGGGAAGGGAAGGATTTGCCTAAGCACAGCTGGAAAGGCACAGCTGGGAAGTGGCCGATGACACTGGAATGGTCCCCCAGCTCTTATCTGGTGTTCTTTCCACTGTCTCGCATGGGCGACAGTGGGACGCACCACCCAGATGAACCTTCAAGTAAAGACTGTTGCCCAACCGCAGAGAGCTGCTGCTGCAAGGCCCACTGAGCTGGTGACTGATCCAACAGGTAGTGGAGGCCTGTTTGCCTGAGACCTGGACGCTTCAGCCCAAGTCAGGATGAGGTTGAAATGGGCCATTTCACTTCAGCTTCTCCTGCCACCCAATTCTGCTGTCTCCCTTTCCTCTTACATGTGTTGTCCCCAACAGCCCCCCTAACAAACATCCTATAAGCTAACTGCTGTCTTAGTACTTCCTAGCTTCTTAGAGAACACAACCAGTGACGTCATGCATGTAAAAAGAGTTAAACCCCAACGGAAGGCTCAGGAGCTGAACTAACTGGTCCAAAGTCACACAGTTTTTAAGTAGTTTTTTAAGTTTTGGGCATCAGTTTTTTGATGGTAAAGCCTGTGCTCTTTTGTGCTCTTTGTTTGTGTGAGGTGCCCTCTTGATCGACAGCTTGGGAAACAAAGGGTCAAAAAAGCTGAACTGCAGTTGTGAAAATTAATATAGCTCATTTATTCAAAATGGCACCGCCATTTTGGAAGGCAGCTTAACAGTTTCTTGTAAAGTTAAATATAAGCTACTATATATACAACACAATAGTCATGCTCCTAGGTACTTGTCCAACAAGGCCACAGAAAGGCCTGAACAGCAATGTCTGTGGCAGCTTTATCCATTATTGTCCAAACCAAGACATCCTCCAACAGGCGAACGGTAAACAGTGGAGTACTCAGAAATAAAGAGAAACGAGCTGTGAGTTCACATGACATAGATAAATCTTAAATGCATTTTATTAAGAAAGAAGTTAGAGAAAAAGCTGTACCCTATATATGGTTCCATTCACATGACATTCTAGAAATGGATAAAATATAGTCATGGAAAGCAGATCAGCAGTGGAGGCTGAGGGAAGGGAAGCCTCTGCCAGGCGAAAGCACCAGGAGCTGGAGGGGAGTGGACTGAATCTGTGACGTCAGTGGACACACGTGACCCTGTGCCTTTGTGTCATGTAATCACATATATTCACAAAGAGTGAGCGTACTTAATGTACAGAAATTAGGTTTTAAAGTCAACCAAGAAGTTGGGGATCCAGGGTGGAATATAAACTGATTTGCTAATGGCGGTAGCCTAGGGGTTAAGTCTCAGTGTTGTCTCCACTAAGGCCTGAGTTCAATCCCCAGCCAGGGAGCTGACTCACATGTGCAGCAGACCTCTTCTGCCTCTCCTGCTGTTCCCCTCAGCAGAGTATTTCAGCACATCTACCTGTTCTGCTCCCCATTAAGTCTCTGGTGAACACTCTCACTCCCCACCCTGCACCTCTGGCCTGTACCCCAGTTCTTCTATGCAAAAATAAAATAAAAATAAATAAACTTTAAAAAAAGAGATTTATTTATTTTTGCATACAAGAGCTGGGGTACAGGCCAGAGTCCAGGGCGGTGAGAGGATTCACTAGAGACTGAGCCGGGAGCAGAACAGGCAGACTGACTGAAACACACTGCTGAGGGCAGCAGCGGGCGAGGCAGGAGAGGTCTGCCGCACCATGTGGGTCCCCTCCCTGGCCGGCGGCAGGGATCGAACTCGTGCTGCAGTGACTGCGGTTTGCTTCATAGTGCGTTGCTTAACCCACTGCGCCACCAGGGAGGCCCAAAATAAATAAATAAACTTAAAAAAAAACCCTAATGTATAAGAAAATTTCAAACTTAATGTATGAGAAAATGTATGAGGGCAGGAATTTGACATAAATAACTTTGGAAAATAGTGTTTGGACTGGAAACTAAGACTAGTATAAAAAATAGAATGTATACAAAATCTGTACAGTAACTTTGGATTTCTCACAGGGGAACAGGGTAATAATTCAGAAATTGCTATACCGGTCTTCTGAGATTGCCCAAGTAAGTAAAATCAAAAGGATGAGATCATCTCAGTGGAACTAGGAACAAGCTTATCATGCTCCCTGTAGCCTGTGGCTGAACAATTTGAGCAACCAAGCAAATAACAGTATTTGGATGATAATCCAAAGTATAAAATCATCCAAAGTATAAAATCAATAGCCACGAGGACACAGAGGCATTAATGATTGAACAATAAGTAATGAGCCAGTGCTCCCTTACGGAAGAATCTCGTATTATTTATTCTCCCCTCCAGGAAATAAAACATAACCCTCTCTCCACTTGAATTGGGGCACGCTTAGTGACCCGCTTCCAAGAGCAGTTTAGGGTTCGGGGCAGGAAGGTCAGGGAGTAACTTGATAGTGGGAAACCCGGCAGCTCCTTCCTCAGCAGCGATCAAGGTCAGCATCATCAGTGATCGGCCCTGTGACTACTGTGTGCCCTAGCACCGTGACGTGATGCGCTGCGCAGGGACGTGATGCGCTGCGCAGGGACGTGATGCGCTGCGCAGGGACGTGATGCGCTGCGCAGTGACGTGATGCGCCGCGCAGTGACGTGATGCGCCGCGCAGTGACGTGATGCGCTGCGCAGTGACGTGATGCGCTGCGCAGTGACGTGATGCGTGCAGCTCCACCTCCGTCCTTCCTCCCTGATCCTGTTGCCCCAGTCTACTCAGAAGAAAGTCGGGTAATCCAAGTTGACTGACCTTCTCCAAAACACCGGACCTTGAGTCTCCCTGGTGGTGCCTCGGGTCGAGGGCTGCACTGGGAAGCATCCAGGGCACAGCAACGCAAGTTCGATCCCCAGTCAGGGAGGGGACCCTCATGGCGCAGCGGACCTCTCCTGTCTCCCCGCTGCTCGCCTCAGCAGTGTGCTTCAGTCAGTCCGCCTGTTCTGCTCCCCGCTCTGTCGCCGGTGAGCCCTCTCGCCTCCCATGCCTCTGGCCTGTGCCCCAGCTCTTGTGTGCATAACTAAATAAATCTTTTAAAAAAACTAAAAAAGATAAAAAGACTTCCAGTCTTCTGGAAACCAAAACAAACAAACAAAAAACCCACCGGATCTGCGCTCCTCAAAACCAAAGGTCGTCTTAAAACAAGGGGATTCTGAGAAACTGTCGCAGGCCACAGGCGGCTAGGAAGACACGAGACTTGACTGTAATGAGGTATCTCGGACGGGACCCTAGGACCAGTAAACGCCACTAGAAACACTGGTAGTGGCGTGAGTTAATAGTAAAGTACTAACCGAGGCTTTTCGGTTGTGACAATGGACCATGGTCATAGAAGATGCTAGCAACAGAGGAAAACGGGTGAGGGGCACAGAAGAACGCACTATACTTTCTTTGTGACTTTCCTAAAATCCAAAACTATCCTAGAATTAAAATCAGTTTACAGTAAGAAAACTGTATTGGGTTGCCACAAGTTACCACAATCTTGGCTACTTGAAACACGTTTATTCTCTCACAGTTCTGGAGGCGAGTCTGAAATCCGCTGCCCTCGTGTCATTTGTACGAGGTGTGCTCAGGGCTGTGCTCCCTCCAGAGGCTCAGGGGGAAAATCTGGCTCTTGCCTTTTCCAGCTTTAGAGAGAAATTTCTGGGCTCACAGGACTTTCCTCCATCTTCAAAGCCAGTAGGGAAGCATCTCCATCTCCACTGTCATGTGAGCTCCGGCTTTCTGTTCTGAGTAAGACCCCTCAGCCTCTTCCATATAAGAATATACATGAGTCCATTTAGTGCTCATCCAGAGACAACCCCCATCCCAGCATCCTTATTTTGATCACATCTGCAAGATCCTCCTCTCCCCCATATAAGGTAACAAGTTCTGAGGAGTAGAAAGTTTTGGGGGCCTATATTTTACCCTAGTGCCAATGCAAAGCAAGTTATTCATTCTGAGGCTCATATTCCTTATCTGAAAGTTATATATGCAGATATATGCAAAGTGGGGAACCTGAGCTGCTGTTGGACTGCTTGTTGGGGAAGGCAAGAGCCTGAAAGGCATTCTGCTCTGCGCAGATGACACAACACCTTCCCCAATGCCCCTCCCCTTGGAGTTCCATGGGGTTCATGGGAAGGATGCAGTAGAGTAGGGAAGGGAATCCTGTGCTTTGGGTTCAAATCCCATCTCTGGAAGCAATCTGCAGTGTGACCTCAAGTTAGTGTGACCTCATTTTCTATGCGTGGGACAGAGTGAGAGTCCAAGGACACAGTTACACATGCTGTCCTGGGGGGGCCTGGGAGAGATGCCTGAGGTCCCACCAGACTAGACATGGTCATGTGGCTGGTGACTTCCTGTGACTGACGGATCTTGACCCTCCTTGTAACAAGGGCACATTTTCAGTGGAGCCCTCTGGAAGCAGTGACCTCTCTCAAAGGAGCCACAGTAATGGCGAGATGCAGCTGCTGTGGTTTATGTGGGGAGCAAGGAAGAGGAGAACTGGCTTTGTCTCTCACTTGCTTCTACCTAGGGCCCTGTTAGCCTAAACCTGGGGCTGGCAAACCACAGCCTGTGTTTGAGTGACCTGTGAGCTAATAATGATTTCTACAGAAGAACAATCTAAAAAAAAAAAAAAAAATCTAACTTGTAATCAGTTTGATCATGGAAACACTAACTTTGAGCCTCAGTTAAGTAAAATATTATCCTTCAAAAAAATCCATTCTTCTCATTAGTAAACCTGTATTAGAAAAAAATTATACTCAGTTGTTTACCGAGAATATTGTCAATTAAAATTTCGTGGAAGTTCATTTCTTTTCATTCTGTAAGTACCTAAATACTATCCTCACTTTGGTTCTTGGCCAGCAAAGTCTCCATTGTTTCCTGCTTAATTACACCCCCAGTGTCCTTTCTCAGATCTGTCTGCAGCCATTCCCAGATGCACCCTCCTTTGGAGCCAGAGGCTCTTCCCAGTATAGATTTGACAACACCATTCCCCTGGTTAAGACTTTTCAGGGGTTTTCTCTGTACCTTTCAATCTATTTTGCTCCTCTGCTGGCATACAGCCCTTCGCAACGTGGCTCCTGCCTTCCTTCCCAGCTTCTCCTGCCCTCCTCTAGCTGAACTTCTTCCAGTTCCCTAGGGCACCTTGCTTCCCCTAGTGCCAGCATTTTGCACAATATGTTCCCTCTGCCTAAAATGCCTTTTACCCTACTCCCTTCCATTTCTTTAGTTTCTCTTAGTCTTTCATTGAGAGTCATTTCAGACATCACTTTCCCCAAAAAGTCTTCCCTGATCCCACCCTTCCAGACTGGGAGGGTTTCTAGCCCCTTGCTTCCTTCCAGCCCAGCACAGATCACACTTTTTAAATGCCTGTGACCTCCTCGGAACCAGGATAAGCCCAGTTTTGCACTGATGTCCATTGCTTCCTACTGGCAATGCTTCTGCTGATTCCTGGTATTTGGGAAGGAAGCAGGCCAGGGCTGGAACTACCTGTAAGGAGCCTCAGTTCATTTTCTCCCCTGGACTACAGATCCTCATCTATACAATGGCAACAGGGGAACAGGGGCCCCCAGTTTCTCTGATGGACTAAGGTCTGGATCAAAGGTGGGAGCAGAACCTGTGGGCCTGGAGGAGGCAGAGGAGGCAGCCGCTGAACTTCCAGACACGTTTATTAGCCCTCCACAAGCTACCCAGACAGGAGTCTGGCCTCTGGGGCAGGTGTGATAGGGACAATTCCAGCCAAAGGTTAAACCTCAGTGGCCAGCAGCAACTGGCCTGGCCCTGAACCCTGCCCGCTCATCTTCCTCCCCTCCCCTCCACCGAAAACCAGGAACAAAAAGGACTGTGAGTGGCTCTACTTCTAGAGCGTGCTCAGGCAATGAGAGTGCAAGTAGATGTGCGCGTCTATGGATATGTTTGCGCAAGAGAATACTTGTATATGCACTTGTGTGAAAGCATGCACACACCTGTGCATGAATCTGAGTGTGTGCATCTATGCACAACTCTGTGTGCTTCCATGGATATTCACACAAATACGACCCTCAGTGCCCCATGTGCCGAGTGACTCTACGCATGGGTAACAGCAGCAGTGGTGAAGATGGAGGATGGTCAAACCCTCTCCCTTCCTGTCAAACTGTGACATCTGGCTCTGTACGGTTCCCTGACCCTGTACTTCCAGTCTCACTCCACAACTACTTGAGCCACATGCTCCAGGCTCTAATCCATCCGTGCCCTCCCTTCTCTCCCAGTCAGTCAATGCTTCTGGGAAAGATCTAGAAATAATAGGTTAAGGTATGGACATGGGTGGTTTTGTAAAAGGAAAAAAATTAAATACATAACTATACATCCTTAACAAAAACTCATGTACTTAACCACCACAATTCATGATCTTGCCTCCTGCAATAGTTGAAGAAATGTGTTTGTTTCTAAGAAAATCCATAATCTTCCCTTCAATCAGCACAGTTGTCATGACTAAATGTGGCATGGCTGAGAGCATGCCAACCTGGGAAAAGACAAAGATGGGAGACATCTATGTGACCACAGGTGTGGCAGGCAATTTTGTGGTCTTGGTTTTCGGAATCCATTATAAATCCTTAACGGACAAAGGAAGGAAAAAGATCCATCTTCAAATGACTACTCACTCCTAGAATAAGCAATAACATACACAGAATAAATGAGAAAAGTTAAGAGTATTTGCTTGGATCCCTTTTTATATTCTGGAAGAGAATACTTTTTTTTTCTGTAGTGAGACAGTGAAACTTGAGTTTATGAGTAAATTATCCTAAATCTGGAAAAAAAAGAGGGGAGGGAAGAAATACGGAGACAAGGAGAGAATTAAGCATGTAAAGCATGTCAACTTAGGAGAAAAGTTAAAGTTTAAATAATTTGCTTCGAAACTTCAGAAAGACATCTAGATTTTCAGGCAGTTGGAAATACAGGTTTGATCTTTAGAAAGAGGTTAAGAGATTTAAATTGATAACTTGCGTACAAGTAAGGAAAAATGGAAAGTAAGAGAAAAAAATTGTCTAACCTGAACACGGTGGTGCAAGGTAGTGGTTCAGAGCAGAATTTCAGATAGTTTCATTGTTGTTGATTGTCTAAGAAATAAATCATGAAATTTTTTTTAAAATCCTGCACAAATAAATCCACCTTCTCAAAGTCTTGTTTTCTAAATTTGAAAGTTGAGTTATGAATTCCCAGCCTCACGTGACTGTGGAAAGGACTAACTCCAGAAGCTAGTATGTACTCCCAAATGAAAAGTAGCTCACGAGATGGCACAGGAAATAAGACAAAAAAGAGAAAGGAGAGGCTGGGAGCAAACATGTTCTTTGACTTTAACACACTTAAGAATCATTTTTATAATATACAGAGGATTCTAATGAAACACTTCAAGAAACACACTTAACGGAAAGTTTAGTAAAGAATTTGAACAGGCCACTTACAGAAAAACAAAAGGCCGGTGTAACAGGACAGAAGTTCAACTCTTCAAGCAAGAACAGAAATAAAATACCGATGAGGTTACATTTTCAAACTGCGTATTTTCAAACATTAAAAAATTTAATGATACCAAGTGGGAATCAAAAACTGATGTTAGAGAGTAAATTGCTGTAGATTCTTTGGAGATCCACTTAGCAAGGATTAATCAGTTTTGGTTTTTTTTTTTTTTTTTTCATTTTTGGTGAAAAGAAATAGAAATAACAGGATTTAAAAAAGAAAAGAAGTAATAGGGTTAATCCTGAGGGTGGTGCAGAGGACACTGTCACCGCGACACTGGGTCCTCTGACCTGTGGTGTGCGCCACACTGCTGCTGTTGACTTTCCTTCGAATCTTCTGCCCTGCCACTCTCCAGGGCCCGCCTGAGGTGACTGAAGCCATTTCCCCAACGTGCTCAGTTTGCTAGACACCTGGAGTTTTTGTCTCCCCACCCTAGGTGACCCTTGGCCAGACGTACCACTGAAAGTCCAGCTGCCTTGGTCTAAGCTAGAACAGCTGGGAGTAAGATTTCACTGTAGAGCTCCCTTCCAGTGGGATCTGCTGAGGCCGGTCTTGTTCTGCCATCACCCCCCTAACTTCTTCCCCTTCCTTGTCCTGCTTCCCCCAGCTCCCTCTTGTTTCTCCCGCGGGCATTTCCTCAATAAACCAGACTCACAGGGCCGGCCCCTCAGGGTCTGCTCCTAGAACTGTGATGCGCTGGGAACCTCTTACTCCGCTCTCTCCCGGTAAGCCCCGGTAAGAGGATGTTGAGGGGCATGTTTCTCCAGAGCCTCCCTCTTCAGCGTACTGTGCCCTTATCTCCTCAGCCCACTTCGGCAGTGTAGTCCCCACCTCTCTGTGGGCCCAAGTTCCTGTTTGCAATATCCCAATATCCCCTGACAGCCCCATGCTAGAAGGATTTCTTGAGTTTGCTTGGATTCCCCATTCTTGGAGGTGCCCACTAAAGATCACCTCTCCTTGAAAAATGAAACAGTTAGGGTCAAAATCAGGAAAAGGGAACTTTTTCAAGGTCAGGGTCAGCAGGTGAGACCCTTCCCTGTGTTGTCTTCAAGGGATACATGACAAGGAGTTAGATGGGGCTTCTCAGATGAGGCCCCTGTGTGGTAGTTCCTTTTGGGAACTGGAGACCTGAATCCCAATTGCCAATTCCGTCATCACCTGGTGGAGTAAATTTAGGAGTCAATCAGCCCTTAGCAAGACTCAGTTTCCCCACCTGTATGTAGACTGCGAAGCATGCCTTTCCGAACCAAGTTTCAGGCTCAACCCCACTCCTTAAGTGTGTGGCACCCTGAGTGAGTGGACCTGCGCCTTAGTTTCCTCATTGTCCGTAGAGATGACCACAGGGCCGACCCCGGGCTTCTTGTGAGCACTTGGCCGGGCCCCAGCACAGTGCGCTTAGGGAAGCTGCTGGCTATTTTTACTCATGTTCTGTTCTGTTCCAGGGTTGTATAACCGGATTGGCCTCATGGCCCAACTGACTTGACACAGCTCCTCTGCTTTGTGAAAGTCAGAGGCTGGAGCACAGAGAAGACACTGTATGGTGCAGGAAGAGTGTAAAGGGGCTTCCCTCCTTCCTGTCCCACCTGCTCTCTTCTAATGCCTCTCTGGCTTCAGAAAAAAGAAGCTGCTTTCCCTGGGGCTCCAGACCAGGGCTGAGTGACCAACAGGTGCTCAGAAAGAGGGAGGGGAGGGGAGGGGAGGGGAGGGGAGGGGGGGGGGGGGGGGGGGGGGGGGGGGGGGGGGGGGGGGGGGGGGGGAGGTTATTTACCCAGGGTGTGCCAGGGTCCACAGAAAAGGCAACGCCTAACTGTTTCCTTTCCATTTGGCAGATGGAGAGAAATAATGCAAGATTGGCCTTGTGTTGATTCTTCAAATTACAGAATACATTTATTTTGTCAGATTTCTGTTTTAATTTTTGAAATTATGGTAAAATGTAGGTAACCTAAAATTTACCATCTGAGCCACTCTTAAGTGCACAATGCAGCACTTATACTGCGCAGCCCGCGCCCACCCCCGTCTCCGCCGTCTTCATCTCGCAAGGCAGAAAGTCCGTGCCCGATAGACATTAACGCCCCGTTAGCCCTTGTCTTTGCTTTTTTCTTAAAATGTGCAAGAACTGGGCTTGGTGGGCTGATCTCTTTGATACGTATTTACTAGAGGCTTCCTACGTGCCTGGCGTGATGCTAGGCCCACCACACAGCAGGAACTCATCGCCAGCTCTGAAGGTGTAGGAGTCCATAAGCCTGACAAAAACTGGAAGAGAAATGTTTTCCTCTCTTCATTCAGCAAAACCCTGTGATGAAAGACCCCGTGCCCTGCCCTGGAGGTGCTCCTGTCTGCTGCCAGGAAGAGGAGCTACTCCAACTGCCGGCATCCAGGCTTCTCCCACAGGCCTCTGCCTCACCGGAATCCATCCACCTTCCCACAGAGGGAGGCACAAGCTGCTGCAGAAAGGTAGGGGACAGGCAGCCCCTTACCTTGTGTTCCCTAAAGAGCACTTGGTGCAGGCCAAGCCACTCATATTATGTGACAAAAGCCCAGTATGAGGGATATTCCTGAAAAATCAGGGAGTCCATAGCTGGCCCCTGCCAGATTCCTTTTGTTTTGGCTAACTTTATAATTGCAGTTCTGTGAGTCTCTTAATGTACACTCACTGAAACATAATTCATGGGGCAGTTGTAAATTTGGCTGTTTTGTCAAACAAAATAGTTAGATGTAATGCATTTACTGATTGACAGATACTCCAACACAAACCTTTACGACTGGTAAATGCTGCCACTGCCTCACCGGAATCTATCCACCTTCCCACAGAGGGAGGCACAAGCTGCTGCAGAAAGGTAGGGGACAGGCATCCCCTTACCTTGTGCTCTCTAAAGAGCACTGCAGGGGGTGCAGATCCTAGGATCTAGCCCAGCTCTCCCCCATCTCACTGGGTGACCTTGGCCCAATCCCCCCCTCTCTGGACCTCACTGAACTGTCAAATTAGAACCGATGATCCCTGACATGGCAAACAACCCTTGTCTGAATGGCTCTATTAAATCTTGAAAACGAGTGAACTTGGATGACTACAGTGCTTTGTGAACGTGAGAGCTCTGATCACCCGCCCTTCGGTGATTTGTGATTTGGGGAACTACGCAGCACATAGGCCAAAGCTGCCCCTTGATTCAGATTCAAATAGCTCAGCCTGTGGGTTCAACCTGCACTCTGCAGAGGGCACTGAGGTTCAACATTGGCCAGAGACTGAGCAAACGCCACACAGCAAACAGAAACCTGCCCTCTCCTTCCCAGGTAAGTCATGACCTGGCTTCTCCAGATTCCATTACCAATATAAGCAAACAAATACTTCATACTATCCCCAATAATTCACACTGAAAGAAACCTTGGCAGCCACCAAGAGCAGTAGTGATAGTGAGATTGAGAGTGAAAGTGAGAGTGAGAGTGACAGTGATACTATTATTAGTGTAGTAGAACTGCCACTCAGCTCTAACTGCTCCTACTGATGGCAACAGGAGCTAGTATTATGTGGCAGGTATCACAGTGAAAGCTTTAGTCTCATTTAATCTTCACATCATCCCTAAGAGGTAGGTTTATTACAATCCACACCGGACAGATGAGATACCTGAGGCACAGAGAGCTTCAGTAAATCACCTAGGCTCACACTGCTACAGAGCGATTCAAACCCAGACCGTCTGATCTAAAGTCCCCTGCCCAAACCCCTCCTTACAGGGCTGCCTCCTCAGTGTAGGAGACCAAAGGAATTTGCTCAAAGTCAGACTTGAGGGATACTTGACTCTCAGGCCCCTGACGTGTAGCTCTTGTGGTCAGTGAGTCCGCAGTGATTCCTAACGGAGCACTGTTCTGCTTCTGTTGGAGAGTTCATTTTGGAGTTCACGTGTCAAGTCCCTCTAAACAGGATACATGAACTCTTTCACCTTTGGCAGTACTCAGAAGAAAGTCGGCCACATTACAAGTGGATAAAAAGAAATAAGATAAAATCTTAGTAAATTCTTAAAGGCCTAGTGCAGCTAACTTTGCAAGTTGGAAATAACCTCAGTTGCAAGAGGAGTTCAGACTTTTTCACACACTCTTCGCCATAGGCCTCCAGCATGGGCACTAACAAGAATGTTGGAGGGGGTATTACAGAAAACGGGCCACCACAGCTTTGAGCAGTCAAAACTCCCAATCCCTTGCTGTGACCCTTCTCTCTAGAGAGCAAAAGCTTTCAGCTTCTAGAACATCATCAGGCTCCCAGAGCCTAGGGCTCTGGGGAAGGAGTAGAAGCAATGTATTTCTTGGGGCAGGGGTAAGAAACTCTCTCCTCAGCCCTAGGACACAGACTAAGAATCACTGTTGTTATAGAAAGGATAGGGAAAAAATAAACCCACTTCTATGCCTAGGGAAGAAACAAGAAATTGTCCCTTGCCTAGGATCCTGCACTGATACTAGCAGAGGTGGGCTATCACTGGGAGAAGGGCAGGACACTCTTTCCCTCCTAAGATAGATCACAGTAACACAACAAATCGTTGTCATAGCGAAGAGGTTCAGGAGGGTCGAGAAAGCCTGACCTCCAAGTCTGAGGTATGCAAGACTGTGGAAGGTGCAGCTGAACCTGCATAGCAGAGAACATACTGTACCTACCTGCTTTATCTAACCACAAAGCAAGGAGCCAATGCAGTTTGCCGCTCAAGGAAGCCAAGGCCATGGAGCAATGCCTTCTGTGGCATAGGTTATAGACATTATGGAAAAGTGACAATGGAGCAAGAGAACAGGAAGAGAATTCATCAAAATTTTAAAATTGATGCTTGAAAGGATACTACCAAGAAATTGAACCCATAGAATGAGAGAAAATATTTGCAAAGCATGTCCGATAAAAGATTGAAAACTGTAAGTTATAGTATCTACAAAGAACTCTTACAACTCAATAATAGAAAGGTCACTTAGTATAAAATGGGCCAAGAAGTCTAACAAGATGGCAGCAGAGTGAAGATCCAGGTTCACCTCCTCTGTATACCCACAACCAAATTACAAGACAAAAAGTCAACAATCTTTGCAAGCTAAATACACAACCATAACATATATCAAGAACAACAGCAGTGCAGAAAGAGGTAGAAAAATCTGTCATTGAACCTTTGGGAGCAGTACAACCCTCTAGAGGAAGGAGAGGTGGCTGCGGTGAGGACCGCATGGCCATCGTTGACACAGAGCACATACAGGCATCAGGGGTCCTGGGGGCCAGGCGCTGCACAGAGCTGCCTGCAGGAGAGAGGGAGGACCACTGGAGAACTGTGCTAATAAAGGTTCAGTGTGGTGAGCTTGAGGTTGACCATCTATAACTGTTGGATCACAAACCAGCAGGGAGAGTCACACCCAGTCACCTTAAGCTGTGACATGTGAATTATCTGCCTTACCTCTGCTAGGTCCCAAACTGAGATAACTGAATACTCACACTAGCCAGAGCTTAAGCACCTGGATCTTAGTTCTAAGAGCAAGTGCACCTGGGTCATCTCCATAGTAAAAAAAGCAAAGGGAATAATTCCTGGTTTATGTCCCTGTCTTAATCATAGTCCTTAACCCAGTGCTACACTAGAGATTGAGGTTGACTATATGAGACATTTTGGCCAAGGAGTTGCTGGGGTCAGGGTCAGGGGGCATGGTGGATGCTCACCTTACAGCACAGGTACCAGCAACATTACAGGAAGCTTGAAAGCTTGGTGCTTGCTGAAGTCAACATTCCCATGCTCTAGTACCCCAGTTATTACTCCTTAGTGGCACCAGTGCCCTAGTCATCTGAATAGGTTCAAAGACATTGTTCTGTAGAAATAGTTGATAACGAGGTTAAAAAAAAAATCCTAGAATTATACCATGCTTTGTGTGGAAAGGGTACAAAGTGAATCTATTAAACTAAGCAAAGGAAATTCCTTATTATACTCGTAAAAGCTAGAACTGAAGAGACAGAAGAACATATCACAAATTTGGAACAACAACAAAACCCAGAGAGAGTCTCAATCCAGCAGAACTGCAGAACATGCTTGAGGAGGAATTAAGGTAATAGTGATAACCATGCTTGCTGAATTAAGAAAAATAATGGGTAACTAAAAACTGGAGCACAGTAACAATCAAGAAAATATGAGAATGTGACAACTAGAATGAATGGATCTGAAAGTACTAACCCCGGATTTAAAAATACAATAGACAGCCCCAAGAGTAGACAAGCACAAATAATGGAGAATTGGTGAGATAGCAGCATTGGTGAGACAGACGACACACAAACAGAACAACGAAGACAAAAAGAACTTTAAAAATGAAAACAGTGTAAGAGTCCTTTGAGATAACCTAAAGGGAGATGCATCCATATCATGGGAATCTCAGAAGGAGAAGAGGAAGAGAAATTTTATTTAAAGAAATTATTGCTGAGAACCATCTCAATCTGGGAAACAAACCAGATGTCCTGATCCATCCTACTGAATAGGAGAAAATAGTCACACATTACACAACTTACAAGAGAGTAATAGCCACTATCTACCAAAATATAATTCAGCATCTAAAAAACAAAACAACTAATAAATGCAAGAGATCTGAATAGACAGTTCACAAGACATCATATCCAAAAAGCTAATAGACACACGGAAAAATGTTCATCATTATTTTTAATCAGGGAGATTCAGGTAAAAACTACAATAATAGATCATCTCACACCCATGAGAATGACAGATATTGAAAGACCCCCAACAACAAGTAATGGTAAGGACATGAAGAAAGAGAAACCCTATTATACTGTTGGTGAGACTGTAAACTGGCTCTGCCATTGTGGAAAGCAATTTGGATTTACCATAAACAATTAAAAATGAAAATGTTCTATACCCTACAATCTCACTCTTGGGCCTTCTATCCAAAGAACATAAAACCATTATATGCTCTATGGTGTTTACTGAAACAGTATTTACAATAGCTAGGATATGAAACAACCTAAATGCCCACTGACAGATGATTAGGTAAAAAAGCTATGTTATATTCACTTAATAGAATATTATGGAATCATTAGGAAAGATAAAATGTTATTTACAGTGACATGGAAGGAATTCAAGTAAAAAAAGTCAAAATAACAAAGACAAATAAAGAACATGCAGACAATTTGACAAAGCAAAATCCTTATAAAAACTAGTGAACTGTAACAAATGAAGTGA
This sequence comes from Galemys pyrenaicus, assembly GCA_019455555.1. Classification (NCBI taxonomy): domain Eukaryota; kingdom Metazoa; phylum Chordata; class Mammalia; order Eulipotyphla; family Talpidae; genus Galemys; species Galemys pyrenaicus. The sequence goes on from JAGFMF010011429.1 coordinate 5,307,438, forward strand.
GATTTCTGAGATTAAGAGGAAAGTGGGAGGGAGAAAGCATCAAAGGGGTAAAAAGGATGGTGGTGAGGGGAAAAAAGAAAGTAGAGGTGAACTTGCCTCTCCTTTTTCTGTCTCACAAGAGTGAAGTGAGGGACCAGGAGAGACATACAAGTTTATGAAGGGGCCCTATGAACTCTAAAACTCCTTACAAGTGTTGATTGTAAATTTTAACTAGTCTCCTTATTAAGTCGCATATTCCTACATTTCTACATATTCCTGTCTTCCCTCCAATGGGATTCAGAAATGGATATGGCAGTGAAACCATCTACAGGAGGAATAAGGAGATGCTTTCTAGTTACCAAGTGAGGCAGAGTCTCAGGATGGCAGGACACTGGGTAAGTTTGAAGTCCATTAGAGTAGGTACCATGACCCTTCTTTTATAGATGAGGAAACAAAGACAAAAACCCAGTGCCTGCTTCCTTTTTGGTCATTTGTCATTATCACCTTTGCTATCATTGATAGGTTCATAAAGGTCTCTTGTTAATTCCAACTGCCCAGTGCCCTCCACTCTGGACTATTATCAAGGACTGACCTCCACTGAAATAGCATGTGTTCAAGCAGTTCTATCTACAGTGATCTAAGTTCTATCTACACTCACCTGTCAGCATTCCACTCAACTGATCTTGGCAGGACTGAAAGAATCAGATTCTGTAAGCAGTGAAGGGTTGTGCGAAGAGCAGTTATCTTGGCACTAAGAATACCTGTGGCTCTAACTTAGCTCCACCACTTATGTGTTCTGAATAAATTGTGTGTTCTGAATAAGTCCCTTAACTCTGTTTTTCAGTTTCCTCATCTGGAAAACACTGACAGTAACCTGCCTTACTGAAATTCTGTGCTGTGATATCCTGGTAATAACCAATTCTCTGAAAAACAAATGTTCATATAGACATATACACATACAAACTTATAATTTTTACCTATGTAAAGATTTATAGCACATTGTAGAAATAATAAAATAATACTTTTTATTATTGTAACCCCCTCCCAAGGTCCTACCTCCTAATACCATCACCTTGGACATTATGTCTTCAATATATGAACGGGGCAAGTGGAGGTGTGGCACAATTCAATCTATAGCAAGGATTAAACTTGAAAACATGCTAAGTGAAAGAAGCCAAACACAAAAGGTCGTATATTATATAATTCCACTTATATGAAATGCCCAGAATTGGTAAATATATATAGAAAGTAGAGGCGTAGTTGCTTAGGGTTAGTAAAGATGGGGGATTGGGGAGTAATAGCTAAAGGGGACAGGGTTTCTTTTTATTAATATAGATGTAATAAAATAAGCTATTTAAAAGTACCATTGTAACAATTTTATACTATAAAATTCAGTGGCATCAAATACTTTCACAGTGTTGTAACATCAACACCAGAAGTATTCATCCCCCAAAACAGAAACTCCTTATCTGTTATCCCCTCCCTTTAGTTGATTAAGTGCCCTAAAATTGGTTGTGTTAATGTCTTCACAATTCGGTGAACATAATAAAATCCACTTACCTGTACACTTTAAATGCTGAGTTATATGGCATGTGAACTGCGTATCAACAAAACTGTTTTTAAAAGTAGGAAGGAAGTCCTCTGATATCCCACACTCCACTTGAAACACGAGTTAACAGTGTCAGCCACTGGAAAAACTTGAAACCTATGGTGACTTCAAGACAATGAAAGCAACAACAATATCCAAACCTAGCTCAGCTCCTGGGACAATACCAAATAATAAAAAGATTGGCGTTTCAAAGGGAAAAGAGAAGGAAAAGAAAATATTCAAAGAGATAATGATTGAAATTTTTTCAAACTTAATGAAAGGCAACAAATCACAGATCCAAGAATGCCAAAGAACCTCAAACAGGTGTAAAAACTGATACACACCTAGAAACACAAACTTCCAAAAACTAAAAGCAAATAGCAAATGTTAAAGGCAAATGAAGTAAAGGAGCATAGATAATAACATTGCAGATTCTTGGCAGAATTTATGCAAGCTTGAAGACAATGGAGAGGTATCTTTAAAGAGCTGAAAAGAAATGCTGTTATCTCAATTATATTATTTCAGTGAAAATATCTCTCAAAAATTAAGTTAAATAAAGACTTTTAAAAATTAAAGACTGAGGGAATTCATTGCCAGCATTCTTCTTTAATAAGAAATGTCAAAGAAAGTTCTAAGTGAAATGAATATGCTAGTAGATGGAAATATGGATTTACACACCAAAAAATGAAGAGTTCTAGAAATCATAAAAGAAAACAAAAAGTAGGTAAATATAAAAGACTTTATTATTTTAATCATTATTAAAGATACTTGTTCAAAGAAAAAATGTAACAATGTATTATTCAGTTTATAACATATATATGACTAAAATTTTTAACAAAAATAGTGTAAAGGATAAGAGTGAAGAAATGGATGTATATGTACTGTTGTAAGGTACTTTGAAGTCCTTCAAAATATGTTTTCTAATCAAATGGATTCACACTGGAAATCAGTAACAAAAAGATCCTGAAAAAAAAAAAAGCCCAACTATTTAGAAATAACACTCTACCAAAGAATGGATCAAAGGAAACTTTTACACATTTTAAGTTAAATGAAAATGAAAACACAGCATATCAAAATATATGGGATATAATAGAGCAGTTTTTAGAGGGAAAATTTATAGCATTAAGTGCTATATCAGAAAATAAAAACTTGGAATTAATACTCTAAGTTTAAGGGAAAAAAGAGCAAATTATAACAGAAACAAGCCAAAAGAAGGAAATAATGAAGAGCAGAAGTAAATAAAACAGAAAATCATTGAAATCAAAGATTGCAATTGGAAAAATAAAATTAATAAGCCTCTAGTTGGATGGTCAAGAGGAAAAAATGAAGATATGTTACCAACAGCAGGAATAAATAAGAGACATCACTATAGTTCACACAGATGTGGAAAGGATAGTGATTATTATTATTAAAAACTTTGAGCCAATGTACTTGATATCTTAGTTGAAACGTTTTAATAGAGGGCTCTTGGAAGTGGCCATGTCGTCTCTCTACCATCTGTGCTTAGTATAACACTAGGGATTGAGCAGACAAGAAGGGAAGTATGGACTGTGGAGTGTCTGAAGTGTTATAGAGAACATCCTCTAGGCCAAGGGGGTTGGCCTGGCAGAAACCACACTTGACTAGCTGCCCAGGTTCAATTTCTCTTGAGTTTCTCTCAGGTCTGAGCCTCTTTCTCAATACTAAATACACAGAAAGTTAAAACCATGAACTTAATTCTGAGAATTGCCCAATGGCATGTTGGAAAATCCCCAGATTTAGACTATTCTTTTTTTTTTTTTTTTGATTTAGACTATTCTTCTTGCCCAAGTCATCTCCACTGCAACATCCCAGTACAGTACTTGGTGAGTGGCTAAATCCTGGGTTCAGTTTCTCTCTCTTTCTTCCTCTTTCCCTTCTTCTCTCCATCACTCCTCCTCCCCTGCCCCATCCAGACCAAGGTAAATTAGAACAAGCAAGAGCTTTGGCACCAGAATAACCAGCATTCAAGTCCCAGTTTTTCTCTATCACTTCTCTATGCCTCATTTTCTTCATCTTTACTTTAAGGTTGTTGTTTAACTCATACCTCCAGGGGAGTGAAGGTTAAATAGCATGGTATATGTCTGGTATTATCTACAGGTCAGGACTAGATTCGTATCAGTCTCTGGTCTCTTCCCTAAAGAAACACTCCCATGAAAATCCCAGCGATGGCTATACTCACTCTTCTCAATTTGAACTTTGATTTCAAAAGCTCTAGGAGGGCAGGGTCTGTTTTCTCTTCACCATTGCATCTCCAGTATGCAGACAAGTCTTGGCAAAGAGCCAGTATTGATAAAAAAAAATGAATAAATGGGTAAATGGTGATAATAGTTATTCTAAGTGTAATAGGTGTAAAGGTGTAATACTGGATCCCATTCTGTATTTTCCAAGTTCCTGGAATGCATATAATTTCAGAGACAGGGAATGAACACAGAGATGAGTAAGATCTCAGCTTTACTCTTGAAGAATTAATGATTTTTTTCTGTTGTCTTCTCTTTTTCAAATCTTATGCTAGGTGCTTGTATCTCTGAATCAGTCTTATTCCTGCCTATAGTCAGATGGGACATATATAGACAGATAAATTATTTTACAAACTTACTCCAAACTATGTGCTTCCAAGCTACTTACTTCCAGAAGGCAGGGACCCTGCCCTATATACCTTTGAGTTCCCAATCCAGGTCCCAGTGTTAAAGTTTAAATGAAAAAAAAAAATTTTAAGTGGGTTTGGTTATAAGGAAGTCTTTTTTTTTTCTTTTTTTTTATTAAAATATTTTAAAATTTACATATACTTGCCATTAATTGTAATCCCCATGTATTCCCCATCACCATCTCACCAGT
>JAGFMF010011429.1:5311910-5330631 GCA_019455555.1 Galemys pyrenaicus
CCTCCCCACCAGGTGTCCCCAGTCTGTCCTTGACTCTTCATTTTTGGTTTCTGTGTCTTTATTGCTGTTATTGTTATTATTAATATTGTTCTTATTCCTCTCCTTGATCCTCATTAGGAAGTCTTCTAAGAGGAAGATGCATAGAGATAGGAAGGATGAGAAAGGTATGGAAAAGGAGAGACTGGGGCAGGGGTAGGACATTTCAGTTTGAGAGTGACCCAGAGGTGGAAAAAGCACATTCAAGTATACAGCAAGTGACCTGATTTGAAGAGAATCTGGGTTCATATCAGAGAGACAGTAGAGAGAAGAGTGGAGGAAAGCTGGAGAGAGTGGCAGGGGCCACATAGGATCTTGAATGCCAAGTATGTAACTGGGTTTCATCTTAAGAGTTAAGGGATTGTGTGTTCCAAAGGTCATTCTAAGTGTCTGAAATAGCAAAGGCTGGAGATAGAGGTGCAGTGAAGTTGGCTAAGTGGCATAGCTCAAGGGAGCAGGGATGAAGGAAACTATTTCTTGCTTGTTGAGAGTTGCGTTGTCAGTATTTATGCTTCCAGACCTTCCATAGCAGGTCAGCCTAATCAGAACTCCCAGCCAAGTTCAAATTCATGGCCCATCATACCCAACAGCCTGGAGGAGACCAATTTACCAAAGAGACTGAACCAATGCTTGCCTGGACATCTTTCTCTTCAGTATTCTGTCAGACTCAAAACTCTTCTGCTGACTTTTGGGTCTTCTAAAATCTTGGTTGTCTCATCTAAAACATTTCCTTTTCTGCCCTTCATGTGCAGGTTGGTGATTAAAACACACACACACACACACACAAATGTAGAACAAGTCAAAGTTGGAAAAGGAGATCCCAGGAAAACTCCCTATAGGGCAGCTCCATAGGCAGCTGTCCTCCCTGGCAGGGCCCACACTGGCCTACTGTCATCTTCCATGCTCAGGAACTATTCTGACGCCCAAGGGCCTAGACCAGTTTGGAAATCTAAAGAGGCCTTCAGAGAAGGAAGTGATGCATTAATAACAATTCTTAGTGACTTTACATCAGTTCCTGTTAACCAATGCTTCCTTCTCTTGAAGGCCTCAGAACATCCTTTAAAGTATACATGTACACCTTACTCAGCATATAGTCAGAATTGGTCAGGATTTTACAGTTACTGTGGAGCAGAGGCTCTTAAACCAGAACATCTGCCACTTACCAGCTGTGTGACCATGGACAAGTGCTTTAACTTCTTTGTGCCTCAATTTATTTGCCTGTAAAATGGGACTATTAAAGTATCTACTCCATAGAGTTGTTGTGAGGTGTAACTAAATCTATACATGGAATAATAGCTGGCAGATAAATACTGAAGTTTAGCAGTTGTTATGATTAACTGTAGTACACGAAACCTGCTGTTTCTCTTTCTGGAAAACTTGCAGCTTAAGGTGTCCAGTCTCCAGTGCTTCTCCAACTGACACCATCCCCCAGAGCTTGTAGATTTCTCCCACAGTTTCTTTGAACTTGAACAATTTGATACAGCAGAGCATAGGATACCACATTGTAATCTCACTGCACAGCAGCCCAGCAAGTGTTCTCAAAGTGTGGGCAGCAGTGTCCTCTGGGAAGTTGCAAATTCTGGATCCCACCTTATACCTAGTCAATGGGAAATTTGGGGCAGCACTCAACAAGTTGTGTTTTTAGCAAATCTTCTGGATGATTCTGAAACACATGAAAAGTTGAGAACCACTACAGTGCAGTATAGTACAGTATAGTAAAGTATAGCATACAGCACAGTACAGTATAGTGCACAGCACAGCATAGTACAGCATAGCATAGTGTGGTCGTTGATTTAGGTATAGCCCAAGGCCATTGCCCCCTCCTCCATGAAGTCTTTCTGGTTTCCCCAGAACAACTACAATTTCTTCCCTGTGCCCAGAAGTGCCTCCCTGGATTGCAAGTTCACTTAGAGCAAGAATGGTATCTGGTCCATCTCTGTGACTGCACTGGAAACCTCCAGGAGTTTGCCCAGGAGAGATGTGCTGAGTCAAGCAGGCAACATTGCCAATTTCCTCTGACTGGGCCTTGGCTTCTTCTTGAACCCTTGCTGCTTTGTGGTTTTCCTTTGAGGGACTGTGGTCATCTCCCTTGCTCAGAAGTCTATTTCTCTAACATTTATAGGGTCACCCCATTTCACTGGTTTTCCTAGGTATTTTACTCTTCCCCATGATGTTTATTCAAAGTCATCTTGATAGGTTGCTCTATCTCCAGCCAAATCTGTCCTCACAATTCTTACTTTTAATCATAATATTTCTTAACATTGGTCAAGTACTGTATGCCAGTCCCTGCGCTGCACATTTTGCATTCATTGCTTCAGTCAACAGCGCTAAGAAACAAGCACTTTACTTATTCCCATCAGATGGAGCACAGGAAAACTGAGGCTGGAATACAGGAAGCAACATGAAGGTTAGGGCTTATTCAGTCTGGGGCCTGAGTTAAGGCCCAGAGTGTATAGACTAGGAGAGGTGTCTTGTCTAGGCATAGTTAGAAATATTATGAAATGGTCCATCAACAAACCCATCCTGAGCCCCTGCTCAGAAAGATGGATCTCAGCTGATCTCAGCAGTTCCCGCTCACCAGAAGCTGCATTTTTCTCCTTGCGTATTGAGAATCAGCCTTTCAGTGAGTCCTCTGTCCCAGCACTTACTATTCCATACCACAAGAATCTTAAACTGTGTTCGAAGCCTGGGGTTAGAGGGCTGGACCAGTGAGAAGCGGACCCTGGGACCACCACTGCTGAACCAGCCCAGCCCCCTTGTCCGTGTCACACCATGGGCCTCAGAACACGACTGCATTTGAAAAAAGGGTATCACTGCTAAAGAAAGCTGGGAAAACTGCTGAATGGCAATTGTCTTTAAAAAATAGTTGACATTTAACATTAGTCTCAGGTGTACAACATAATGTTTCAGTGTATGTATATATCATGAAATGATCAACACTGCAGTTAACATCCGTCACCACACATGGTAATTATCTCGTAACATACCTGTTTCTCCCCATTATAGGCTACCAGACAGCAGGGACTATACCCCTAGATCAGCAGAGAGCCAAAAGGGCTTAGGAAAGGGGAGTTAGACAGAGGCTGATAATGCAATGTAGAATTTATCCCTTTTTTTCCCCACAGGGAAAAGGTCTTAGGAGAATTGAGTAAGAAACTTGCAGACAGAATGATGCAAGGAAACTTTTTGTACATATTGCAACAGGGACCTGGGCAGCTTTGATGGTGGGTTCCCAATAGTCTCAGCTCTGCCCGACCCTCTCCAATAAGCCAGACCTATCACACTAGAGCCAGAGGCTTCTATGAACCCCCCAAGGCCTGGCCGCAGAGCTGGGAGGTCAGAGCTCCCAGGTTCTGGCTTGAAACCTGGAGTCACTTCCACCACCTCTTTGTGAACTTCTTCTCTATTCCCCATTACCAAGTTGAGAGAGTCCACAGCCTCAGCATCTCTCTAAACTGCCCTGCTACCACTTTCATTCAGGCTGCATCATCATCTGTCTCCCTACTTTTTCCTACCACCCAGCCTTACCCCAAGTCCCTCCTATGGGCCAGGCTTGGCACTGGGCACTCACAGAAAGCACTCTGATTCCGCCTGTCCCAAGACAGGTGTGTACACATTAAGAGTCGCAGGTGCTCAGAATGAAGCCGGAGGTCTTACAGAGGCATGGGAATGGAAGAGAATCCTCCTAGGGCCGTGTACTGAAGACCTTCCATTTACCCCACTGCCCTCTCTCCAGCTTTCTTACCCCTAACTCCCGCTGATTCTCTGTATGAACAGCATCCATGGGCAACTTTATTCTCTGGCCAGTGAGAAGCCCTGGCCAAAGACTGGCAGCTGGGAGGGTAGAAAGTGACCCTGCCAGGTCACTATGGGCTGTTTGAGCCCCTTCAATGAAGACCACATTATCTATAGGCAGTCCCCTCTCCCACCACACACAGAGCTCGTTCCACTTGACTCCCTCCAACTGGTCCTCCAGATCACATCCTCCCACAGTAGCACTAGCCCTGGGGTAATGCACTATTCCTTGAGTTTTCCCCGTACCTTTCCTATATCTTTGCAATGGTTGTATTAAAATTTCCTCAAATGACTTAATTACAGATGGGCTATTTCCTGCAGGGACCCTAATACAAGCAGAAGTAGTGAGAAAGTGGCACAAAGGTGGCAACTGATGGTGTTCTTGCCTGGACGATGATCTTTCTAAACCTCAAAACTAACCATATGTCACTCCCACTAAAACCATCTTGGCTCTCCATTGCTCTAAGGATAAAGTCCAGACTCCTTAGCCTGGTACTAGGGACTGTACACCATCTACCCTCTGATGAGCCAGCAGCATGTGCTGCAATCACTTGGACGGTGGAGAGTAGGGAGTTTTGTAGTCCAGGAGAGGTGTGGCCATGCCACAGAGCAGTCCTGGCTGGCAAATGCCAAATGGGGAAGGAGACTGTAGGTGAGTTTCTGGACCGCAGAGCCATGCTAGGCTGCCCTCCCTTTGCTATAATCTCTGACCTTCCACCCTCCCAGTGAGCTGAGCAATAGGAATGAGTTTGACCTAACCTTGGGACATAAGATTGCTTCAAATCCCAGCCCCATCACTGACATCTGGCAAACTCTTCAATTCCCTAAGCTTCAGTTTTCCTAATTGCAAAACAGGTGCAGCCTCACAAGCTTTCCTATGGGGAAAGCTTAAAGAAGGTAATGGGTGAGTATTTGCTTTTGTGAAGTAGTTCCTTTGCTGGAGGTGGTCAATATCCCCAGCCTCAGACTGGGGAAGCATATGAACTTGAGACTCAAGAAGGCTTGAGTCTGAGCTTTATAGTTTTCTCACTGTATTATTCTGGACAAGTCATTTAACCACTCTGCAAGTCACTGGCAATGTGGAATCATAATGACCCCTTGCAGGGTAACTGTGAAAATGGGATGAACTCACACAGGCCAGGGCCTAGGCTGGGTGCTTGGTGAGAGTGTCCTTCTGCCTTTCAGCCTGCCCCTTGTTTGCAGCAGCGTCCTCTCTGCCTTAGTCTTGCTCTGTGCTGTGGCAGTTGAGGCTGTGGTCACCGCAAGGAGTTTCAGAAAGACAAGTGTCCAAGCCCTCACAAACTACAAAGCCGCACCCATCATTCTCTACGGCAACGTGACCCAGCTGGGCGGCTTGACTTGACCTCTCTAGCCATCCTTCTGGGGATGGAGGGAGAGGGAGCAGCAGACCATTACAGACAGGAATGCAGAGATGCCATGATGTGTGGGGAGGGGGCCAGGAGAAGCCAGCACCTGGTGTGAGCCCCTAGCACCTGCCTCCCACACGAGAGCTTAGTGGCTGGAGACTGAGCTTCCAAGAAACTTCCTCTCTGCTACTTTAATTCTGGGTCTGGTTTTCCATTCCAAGCCAATCCCAACCAAGCTTAAGCAGCACCTCGAGCATGGTGGGGGGAGGGGGATGCAACAGGAAGAAGATATCACTCTGAGGTGACCCAGAAGCAAGTGACTGCTCTCCAGCTCTTGGCCCAGATGTGTGAAGGGCTCAAACCAGGGTCCGGATTTTATTACCATTCCCAAACTCCCAGTTCCACACTACCAACCTGCCTGATCTTTTTAACCCACCAGTTCAATCAAGTTGCTCTGTCCTTCACACCCCTCAACCTCCGCAGGATGAAGCCCATGTTGCTTGTCCAGATTACAAAGCCCTTCAGATCTGGTCCCTTGCTGACTACTCCACCCTCACTCCCTGCTCTTCCCCTGTGGCTCTTCCAGCCAGACCATGATCTGGTCTTCTCACCACAGACATACACACATGTTGGAGCCCTGCTTGAATGACTCTCCTTCCTCTCTGCCTGACAAATTGTATGCATCATCCCAGGTCTAGAAGCAATGTCATCTCCTCTTGATATCAATTTTAAATTTTATGTCTGTCCTGTCTTTCCCCCTTACCCTCTGTCTATGAACTACTTATCAATGGCAGTAAAAAAATGTGAAACACTTTTTATCTGCCTGGCACTATGCTAGGCTTAAAAAACACACAAAAATCGTTTTTATCCAAAGCAGCCCACAAAAGCACTTGTTATATGCCATTTTGCAGATAAAACAGGTTCAAGAAAGGCAGAGCCAGAACTTGACTCCGGGTGTGATGTGGACACTGCTGTGCACTAACCAATCCAGGAAGGACACCCAAACCCCCGCCGGAGGAAGGGGACTCTGCCTTTGGTTCCATAACTCCCAGGCTTCCTTCTTGTCCCAGTACTGCTGCTGGTATCTGTGCATGGCTGTCTCTGGCACATCACCACCACCACCTCCACCCTCAGCCCCACTGTCGCGAGTATCCCCAGGGCAGGGCTCCGGGAGGGGCTGACAGGACTGTACCCCCAGTATTCCCAGTGTGCAGAGGTATCTTCTGATAAAGACATGGAAAGACAGCGGCAGCATGGGAGATACAGGAGCCTAACCCTGACCTAACGAGTCCCCTCACCAAGGTGCGCCCTAGCATCTCCGCCCAAACGGCAGCAGCGCTCCCACGCGCCCTCTGCCGCGCCGCACGTGCTCGCTTTCCCGGCCCCGGGCCAGCGGTCGGGCCATACCATTCCCGCGGGGGGGAGATGGGGGACAAAGGGCGCGGCGGGAGCAACCAGGCGCGCCCCTTGCTGTGGGGATTCAAGCTCCACGCCGCTCCCTCCGGCCACCCAAGTGCACACGGCGGGGTTCCGGACGCCGTCCCCGCCCAGGCCCCCCCAGTCCCCCGCGCTCCCCCCACCCCCAGGACGCGGGCCCGGCCGCGGGTTGGAACGGCCCGCCCCGCCCCAGGCGCGTGGGCCCCGCCCCGTTGTGAGGTTATAAAGCGGCGCGCTCCGCCCGCGCCCCGAGGCCGCCGCCAGGGTGAGGCTCCCGCCGTGCTCGGGCCGCCGCGGCCCCGCCACCTGCTACCCGTGCCGTAGCCGCCCTCGCGTCGGCGTGGACGGCGGGCTCGCGTGCTCGGCGCTCAGCCTGGCCCCGGCGGCCGGGGCATGGGCCAGGGGCGCGGGGTGAGGCGGCTTCCCGCGGGGCCGTGACCGGCACCAGCTTCAGCATGAAGACCCTCATAGCCACCTACTCCGGGGTCCTGCGAGGTGAGCGTCCGGCCCAGGTTGACCGGAACAGGAGCCCTAAAGGAGGACCGGTACTGTCCCGTGAGGGGTCCAGGCTATGGGGTGAGGACTGCTGAAGGGTCTGCGGGGCCCGGGGGGCTCTCACTTTAGGAGTATAAAGCTGCACGGTTTTCAGAAAAGAGTGTGAGGACCCCAAGGCTGGCGGGAGTCGTGTTCTGATGAGGGTTCTTGGCGCAAGGTCTGGTCCCTGGGCAGGGTGAAGTCCTAACCCCTTAGTTTTCTTATTGGGACCTTCTCCCCACCCCGCATTTATACTCTCCCCTCCACTCCCAATCGTCTGGGTCTGGGTTGAGGGAAAAATAACTGTCACTTAGCTTGATCCGAGCAGTGTGGCGGTCCTCGAGTCTAGGTTCATTCTCCCCTCTGGCACTCATCAGTGTTTGTGATCTGTTACATCACTTTCCTTCCCCCAACTTGTTTTCCTCATCTGTGAGATGGGGGTACTACCATCCACCCCGCTCAGTAGTTAGGGGTAGTGGAGCACTTCTCTCCAGGACCTGACTTCAGCAGGGGCCCTGGAAGTTGCCTCCTCCCTCCCTCACCAGGCGGAGCAAGCTGTAAGAGACCAGATGGGGCAGCGTGACAAGGGTTTTGCAATCCCCTGAAATAGCCACCAGACAGGAACCTGGCTGGGACAGGTGTGCCTGAACTGTCCTCTGTCCCACGCCCGTCCTCCCATCCAGGCTCGGGAGCCCATTCAGCAGCGCCTGAGCACCTAGCACACCTGAAAGGTAGGAGGAAGGACCCTAGGTGCCCTCCAGAGAGGGACTGAGTCAGTGAATCAGAAGCAGAGTTGAAATCAAACTCCAGTGTTTCCCACGTCAGGAAGAGCATCCCTTCCACCACCCCTCAGTTGGAGAACTGTCCACAGAGACTGAGGCAGGAGGAGGCATAACTTACTCAAGGTTAACTTGAAGATACCTTGGCCAGAGGATTAAGTAGAAATCTGGGAGACCCTGAAACATCGTCACAGCTCTCCTGCTCTGCATTTTTCATTTGAAGCCCTGCTCCTCCTGAGTCTTTATTCAGCCTCCTGAACCTCTCCGATTTAGGATTCTTCTTTGGTAACTAACAGTCGCCTACTCTACCCGCCTTCATTATAAAAATAAAACATGCCAATTATTGGCACTTTGAAAAATATAGAGAAACAGGTTGAAAATTAAATCGCTAGCAAATCTCTATCCAAAGGCAGCTTCCTGATGGCATTTTACAATATTTCTTTATAAGCTGATTTATGCATAACTATATAAAGTTGGGGGCATGCTGTAGATAAGTTTGAATCCTGTTTCTACCTCTTGATGCTATATCACGAGTATTTCCTTCACTTGCTCAAAATCCCCTATTATATTCTAGTGACTGTCAGGTAACTTCTCTCAGTTGAGCCAGTTCCTGGTGCGGTGTTCGTCGCTGTCAGGACTGCTTCTTGCCCTTGGAGAGAGAGCAGGCTGCTCACTGTCTCAGGGACAGGCAACTTGAGCTGCCCCAAGTCCCTGATAACCTCTGACAGACGGGTCTCTCACTAAAAGTGCTTTGATGCCATTACCGGGGGAAGGGACTCCTCCACGTTCATGCTTTGGAAAGTGCTTTTGTATCTCCAGGTAATCGGGTAGGCATGCTCTTTGTGGTGGGCCTTCCGGAAACCTCTCCCCTTGTTTGCGCTGCCCATAGGCTGTGAGCTCTGTCTTCCAGGAGCCTGTGATCTGGCTCTCACCTGTTTGACCTAGATTTTGTTATGCAGGAGGATTTCTGGCAAATGATTTTGTTCATCATTTAATATTATAGCAGGAGCACCCCCCATGTTGTGACAGGTTTGGAATTTTTTTAAATTGACTGCATGGACTTCTATTATGGGGTGTAGCAATGACTGATATGAAATGCAAACCAGTTACTTTAGCTCTCTGGCTTTATTTTGTGAAAGACTGGGAGGGGTAGGGGAGGGTGCTGAAGAAAATTTTATGTTATCTAGGCATCTCCATTAGACCTGATTTCTACATCCTTGGTCTTAAAGACACTCCCCAGCTGCTTGGTTTGCCTCTGTGAATAAGTTCCACCTTTGTGAGGTGGTGAACACCTTTGTCAGTGGCGGTATTCAAGGAGAGACCATGGATTCTGTGAAGGGAAGTCCTGTGATGGGTGAGAGATTGAAATAGATACCTGGGTGTCTGGTTTGGGTCAAAAGGAAAGGCTAGCAGTGGGAGCATGGGTAGGTGGGCATATGCAGGGGGAGGTGGGGGTCTGTGTTGGTATCTTCTAATCTCTGGAAGACTGTCATGCCAGCCATGAAGGCTGCAGAGTTAGTCACATTTGCATCCCTGCCTTTGCCTCTAGACACAAGGCTGTTAGGTCAGAACCCTCTGACACCTGCCTATATCTCCAGGGTTCAGTACGGAGCCTAGCATGAGATAGGGGCAGCCGCAGTAAAATATCAAATGATTTGTTCTATGTGACACCAAAGAACTGTGTCAGGAATGTGGTGGGTCTGTGCGGGGGGGGGGGGGGGTTGGAGGGGGGGTCATCAGCNGGGGGGGGGGGGTCATCAGCAGGGTTAATGTAATGTAACAGCCTAAAACAGCTGTTGAGGACTATGATAAGCTGTGTTTTGGTGGGAATGGGGCTCCCCATCACTGGGGTATACAGGCAGCGGCATGGTAGGAGGTGAAACTTAAGAGCCAAGATTGTTGAGGGGTAGGTCTGGAACTGAGGGTAATAGTTACCTAGTCCAGTCATAAATCATTGGATGAGGCCCAATCCTCTCATGTTCCCTCTGCCAAATCTTTGTAGGTTTCTGCCTCCCCCACACCCTTCCCCACTACCCAGGGACTGCACCCTCAGAGGTATTAATGTGGGCTCCCCTAGGCTGGGAAAGAAGGGCCAATATTTTATTAGTGGCTGAGTGACTCAGTCACCAGTGTGGAAATCCTGCTCCACCTCCATCCTCCCACTCCAAATTTCAGCAGCAAGTACTTGAGTCATAAAATCGTAACTATCAGTTAGCGCTGGATCCAACCCAGCTCAGAGGGGCCTGCAGGGTAACCAGAGCCGAGGTTAGAGCCCAAATCCACCTTCCATTCTGTGCCTTGCCTAAATAGGCAAGTGAGAGAGAAGTGAGTACCCAAGAGAAGTGTGGTGAGGTCTTGAAGGGCTGCGTTCAGGGCTCTTAGTGGCCATTGTAGCTGCTCAATGGTTTCCTAAATGAGTGACGGTTACCCCCAATATCCATGGTGGAGGTGACCTATCACCTCTTGCTATGCTTAAGGAAGTCCTTCCCAGCTTGCCCCAGTGCATAGAGATTCCATGAGCCCCCTCAGAGCTTTGACTGTCAAATAACTGCTAGTTGCCATTTCTCATACTTCACATCTTCCAGATGCTGCCTTGTGGCCATGAAGATCCACATGGGCAGCCCCCATGTCTCTCAGCCTCATCTACTGGGGACTGGTCCTCAGCATCCCCAATTCAGTACCTGCTTGAGGCCTTTTTTGTGTGCTGCCTTTCTGCTGGATCCTTCCATGACTGGCTTCTGATCATTCAGTCTCCTCTCAAACCACCTCATCTAGAGAGCTGCCCCCTAGTTGTCATATCTTATTTTATTTTTTATAGCCCTTATCATTGCCTAAATCATGTGTACGTATCTGTTTAAGCACATGTCTCTATAAGAATGTCAACCTCTTGGCAACAGGGACTTTGCCTTGCTTTCTCAGTATGGTGTCCCTGGGCCTCTAGCTCTGTGCCTGGCATGTAGTAGGTGCTCAGTAAATATTTGTTGATAAATGAATCATTAATGGACCTCAGCCCTCCTGAGTTCTGCCTTGTTCATGGAAAGACCTGTTTTAACTGCACTGTGATCCTTCAGTGTTTCTCAGGTCTCCTCTTTGCTCACCTGAGCTGAATGTTGGGGATGCAGCTGTCCCTTCCCTGGAGACACCCAGAGTCTCACAAGGAGCTGGCTTTGGGATTCGGTGCCAAGCAGGAAAAGCTGAGCTCCCTCCAGTCTCCCTCTTTGTTCTTAGGACACCAGAGAGCCAGGACCCTAGCCTACCTCCCTTTGGACCTGGCTGGATGGCTGACTTCCCTTCTGGGATTTCACACCCCTCTATGGAAAATAGGATCATAAATCTCAAAATTCTCATGAGTGCAAAAGTTCAAGTTAACCTGGTGGAAAGTGCTTTGTAAGCTAACTTGCGACACTCAGGTTAGTCCTTCGTCATTTATCCTGTGTGACTCGTGCAAGTCTCCCCACTATGGGCTGGTGGCAGGGAAGGGGTCACACTCTGCTCTGGGGCAGCCAGGAGGGCTTCACTGAGGTGGAAATTCGGGCCCTTCCTCTATAAATGGAGCATTTCTGGGTGTCAGGCCCTGTACTGCACACACAGGTCAAAGGGCCTGGCTCCCACCTTTGAGGAAGTGAGACGAGGGCATGTACCCAGGATGACAGCGCAGCGTGCTCTGCACAGTGACAGGAAAAAAATGCACAAGAAACTGCAGCAGCCTTGGATGAGGCAGCTGAGCCATCCTGGAGTCAGGGAAGCCTTCCTGGAACATACGACATTCGACTTGGATCTCGTGAGATAAATAGGTGTTTGCAAGGCAGGCATGAACTTTCAGGTTAGGGGAGTATAAATAAGAGACTTGAGTGAGAAGGGCCATCTGACTTCAGGTCTGCTAGGAGACCAGTCTGGGCTAAGGCCATGGTGGGCTGAGGGGAAGACAGGATGCCGTTTCCAGGCCTGGGGTACCTACACCCACGGGGATATGAAAGCTCCAGGGAAGGGAGCCTGATGCAGTCAGACTTCCGGGACCCCTCCACCACTGCTGAAACCTCCTGGGCACAGAGCTGCTGCTGGCAGATTTGAGGGCCTGGGATCTCTCTAGCCCCTGCCCTGTGACTGAACAATTGTGCATCTCAGCAAGTCTCTAGCCCTTCCTGGTTTGAGCATCCGTCAGGCTGTTGTACAGCTTCAAGAAAGCTGAACCTGCAGACCTTTGGGCATACCACCAGAGGAAACATGAATTCCTTATATTACTAGAGCACATTTAGCAATGACCAGCCACCTAACTTTGCTTCCCATGTGATCATGGGAAGACCCTGCCCGCGTGTGCGGTAAAGGAAGCTGGATAAGCAGCCTCTGTGAGTTCAAAATGTGATTCCAGTGCTGCCACGGCTGCTGAGAGATCGTGAGGGTCAGTCTCCTCCCATGCTTGTCCTCAGCTTGTCCCTGTGGAAATGGACTCACATCCTGCTTGGGGCCCAGTCCACACTTGTCGTCTGTTGTGACGTGTCTGTAAGCTAGTGGTGTTGTCTGGGAGCCCTTCCCACTTTAGTTGGTAGCTATTGTTTTTTTTTTTTTTTTTCTTTAAATGTGTCAGGAGGTGAAGATGGGGAAACTGGCCACTGGGGTCCTCAGCAGTCCCATCAAGGGGCCAGGTTGCAGCTCCAGAGTATCGGGAACTTAGCATGCCACGAGCCCCACTTCCTTGATCTTACCTCCCAGGACTCTGACCTCTTCATGAAAACCAAATATTTGACAACCTAGGCTCTGGAGTAGCCCATGGAGGGACAAGTAATCTCTTTGGGAGGATCTTGCATGAATAAAATTCACTAGTACATTCTAGTAGAGCACAGAAGGCCTAGGGTATCAGACTCTCAGGTTTCAGCTAAACCAACTTCGACCTAAATGCTCTAATGGGGAAGCTGAGACATAGAGAAGGGAGGAGTCCCAGGCCCTAGCAGA
The DNA here is from genome assembly GCA_019455555.1 of Galemys pyrenaicus. NCBI lineage: Eukaryota > Metazoa > Chordata > Mammalia > Eulipotyphla > Talpidae > Galemys > Galemys pyrenaicus. The sequence continues at coordinate 5,324,809 of JAGFMF010011429.1, forward strand.
TCTATGGCTTCCTGCCAGGCCCCCATGCAGGAGGCTGCAGGTCCAGCCAGGAGGAATCCACTGAGCCCAGGCAGGTCCCGCTGGTCAAGCGAGGAGCACACCCTCCACAGCTATGTGTTGGCTCCCAATGGTTTGGCTTCTCTTTGGGGCCCGATATCTCAGAGGGCTCTGCATTAGGACACCTAATTTGCAAAACAGAATTCTTAAAGGGGCTGATTCTTAGCCTTTCCAGAGCATTCACCCATGTATTAGGACACCATGAAGGGCTGGCTGGGTGCCTTGGGTCCCTTAGGTACCAAGATGATGAAGGGAGTGGGACGAATGGGTGGCAACTTTCCTGGCCTTCAGGGTTGGGGCCAGGAATCCTTGACCTGGCATGTCCAGTCCTCCGTGGCTCCCTCTCCACTTCTTAGCTAAACTCAGACACTCACACAGTCTCTTTGCTCCAGCTTGGCTGAACTGCTTGCAATTAATGTCTCAAACTTGTCCTCTCTCCCTCTGTGTTTTGCAAATGCCTTTGTGGAGGGTACTTAGAAAGCACTTGTTGAGTGGATATAAATGTTTGGGCTCTGCCCTTCTCTCCTGCCCTGCAAGCTTCTACTGTCACCTCTGCCTTTTGCTCTGAGCCCTCCAGCAAAGGAGGCTGGTCTTTCCTGAGGCCCCAGAAGGATCCATTTGACCCTCTGTCATGGCCCAGGTCAGAAGGTTGGATTTGCCTGTTTTTGTCCAGGCCCCATCTTCATCGCAGTGCCCTCAAGCATTCCTCACTCGGCAGACATTGACAGAGCCCTTACTCTGTAACTAACCCCATGCTGGACAGAGAACTCCAGTGAACAAGACACAGTTCCTGCTAACAAAAAGCACTCTTTCCCATAATGAGAAGGAGTGGGAGCACATGGCGGGGAGAGAAGAGGCTTCCTTTAGGAAGCATCAGTGTGGAAGGCTGAGGAATGTTCCCCAGCAGCCCACTCGGTGCCTAGCAGATGCCTGGCATGTTACTCTGTAACTCATACCAGACTGAACCTGGAGGTGACAGGACTCTGCCTGGGGGACTACAGGCTGGTCCAGGAGTGGCTTGGGTCTGTCTGAGTGAGGGTATGGCACGGTACAGCACGTGAAAAGCCTAGACCTGGACGGGACTCTAAACAGCACATGTCACCCTCCAGAGCCAGGACGGACCCCTCACCGTCGTGTGTGCACCCCAGTGAGCAGCGCCCAAGAGGCCTGGAGCAGAGCTTGTTTCTGCTCCTGAAGAAGTGACATCTCCTTGGCACTTGGCCTAGCTTCCTGGGCCCGCCTGGGGCTGGAAGGGCCCACCATGGTCAGCGTGTCCACGCCTTTACCTCTCTGCAGACTTGTACTCAGCCCTTTTGGAGTAACATGGAGTGACTCACAGTCCACTTGGCAGCTGGCGCCCCAGGGCAGAGCATTGCTCCAGGTAGTCCCAGGTGTGGCAGCCTTGGGGGACAGCAGCAGGGCTACTCGAGGAGCCCCTCAAGGCCACTGACATCTCTGCAACCTCCCTGTATCTTTCTAGCTCTCTCCTGTGCTAAGTACTATGTGACTCTTCTCCATAACTTGTTTAGATTCCGTCCAACAATCCTGAATCATAACTAGGGAGGGCACTGAGTCTCGGGGAAGTAACTTCAGGGTCTCAAGCAGGTGGGAGTCAGAGCCTGGGTTGGAATGCACTCTGCTGATGCCAGCACTCCTGCTGCATGTGGCTGGGCAGGGGTGGCCAGAGGCACTAGCAGGAAAGGACACCCAGGCTCCCCTGATAATTACCTAGCTTTCACGAAGCTCTTTACTTTTTACAAACCTCTTGCCTATACTTTATCTCATTTAATTCTCAATAATATGGTAAGGAAGGTATTGGCAGCACTGTACAAATGAGGAAACTGAGGCTTGCACAGGAAGTGACTCACCAAGGCTGCACTTCCTGCAAGTCAGGGCCAGGTACTCCCAGTGCCCAGCTTTCTGTCCTCTGCAACTTCCCTATCCCCCCCTCCCCCCCGTGCCAGTGGTGCAGGTGGGTGGAGGAAGCAGTGCGGGCCCCAGAAGCGTGAGTAGGAGCTGCCACTAGTGCCCCTGCCTCGCTGTGGGGCCAGCCTTGCCTAGTGCCTCCTCCCCATGGGTCATGGGATCCTCCTGCCCCTTCCTCCAGCTCATTACCCCAATTATTTTTTTCATAGTTCTCATTGCTGCCTGACATTACGTGAGATATATACGTGTAGGTGCTCTCTCTCTCCTGCGCGATGTAGGCCCCCTGACAGGTGAAACTAACTGCTCTGTTCACTGGTATTTCCTCTGTCGCTCCTTGGTGCTCCATGCTTCAAGTCTTATCCCGCCCCACCCACCTCCTCCAGGAAGCCACTTTTGGTTACTCAAGCCCTTCCTCCCATCTCTGTTCTCAGCTTCTATTTTTAGTTCCCCCAAACCCTATGAGGATTTTAGCCTCATCTAACAAATAAAATTTGAAGCTGAAAGAGGTTAAGTCACCTGCCCAAGGTCACAGCCAGGCCCAGGCAGAACCAGGCCTGTCAGAGTCAGGTGATTGGGACTCAGACCCTATCCCCCTCAGCGTGTGCCAAAGGGAGTCCAGGAACCCTGGTTTTATCAGCTGCTGGTACGGCCTCTCTGGTCACTCTGCTATCAGATGTTGGGCAAGGAGGTATTCAGATACACCCGTCTCCACCCCACCCCTGAGGAGAGCTCTGGGACGGAGGGGCGGCAGTCCCACCGCTGCAGCTGCTCTGGTTTTGCCTTACAGAAGCAGCTCCACCTGCTGAGGCCCACGTTGGGGGTTCACATTCCTTGTGCAGCCAGTATGCAGGAGGTTCCCACTAGACTCAGGCATGACACAGGCAGAGCAGGCAGCCCTCCCTTAACTAGGGTGTGCTCCTGAAGTCAGGGTGTGGGCTTGTGCTGTGGGGGCCGGCCCTCCCTGGCAGGGCATCCTGGAGGTGGGAAGGACGTGGAGCCCAGATGCCTACTCTCAGTCCTGGCTCCCCTGCGCCCTGCCCTCGAGCAAATGGTGTAACCTCCTTTGGTTCCATCTCACCGCCTGTGTCCTTCCATGTGAGGTTTGTCCGTCCCTGCTTTTGCCTGCCCAGCGAAGCCCATGTGCACATGGGGGAAGGGACCCCTTTCTGAAGATAGAAAGCTGCTCTGGGCCTCTGTGGCAGCTCCCCTCTTCTGCCCTCCCCATATCTCAGAACAAATGAGCTGTGTAAAATAAATGGTGCTGGGCGCAGCGACTTGAATTGGCTTTTGGGAACCTTTCTTCATGGTTCTGTCAGCTCGTTCTGTGACGCTCTCGTTTCCCTGCATGAGGAAATGCCAGCCGGTAGAATTCTGTCCCCGTCACCAGCGGTGGGACTGGGCACTCAGTCTAGCTTGGGCATCTAGGCCATGACTGCCCCTGGGTTTATGGGTTTGTTCACTCACGCAGTAAACCTCTCTGAGTTCCTTGTCTCCCTCGGCTCCATGCAGGCTTGGAACCTTGGACCTGAGTGGAACCCAACTACCACCCTCTGGTCGAGTGACCTTGGTTGGCCATGTCACTTAACTGAGCCTTTTTTATCACCAGCAGAGTGCAGTGATGCTGCCGCAGCTACAGGCCATTTGAGGAGTCAGTGCCTGCGCAAGTCTGGGGTCCCAAAACCTCACTGACCTGTGGGCAGCCTGTAGGCCAGAGACACAGGGAACAGGCAGCACAGACACTCGCTCTTCTCTCACTCAGCAAACCTTCCTGGGGGTGCTCTGAGCCAGGCCCTGGCAGGCCCCTGAGCGTCCAGCATGGGTCAGACCCAGGCCTGCCCCTGGGACAGACCCCAGGGTGATGGCAAATGGACTTGTGTCCATATCAGCAGTCGGCCAAGGCTGTGGGCGCCTCTGGGTGCGCACAGTTTCTCCGTTTTTTTAGTTCTGCTTCATATTAGGTTCTTTCCATGGGCATGGGTGTAGTAAAGTGGCCTCTGGCAGTTCCAGGCTTGTGTGGGCCTTAGAGCTTATTATCCCAGAGAAGGAAAGACCGTTCCCCAAAGGCATGAGCTATCTGGATTTTGAAGGATGTGCTATTTTATCTTACTCAGCGTCATCCAGCAGGCCAGGCAAGGAGCAGTTTTCTAGGCCGAGCCATGAGTCCGTCAGGGGCTTGTGCTGGAGCTAGGATTCGGTTCTGTGGACCAAGCCAGCTCGATGGCTGGATTCTAGGTGAGCCAGGCTGGGGTGGCCTGGTCGGGGGACCCCAGGCCTATGAACAGGAGTGGTCACTCCCTTTAGGCAGCTCCCACTGACTCCGATGGAAACATCTGCCACTCCTCAGCAGACCAGGTACTTCCTGTTTAGTTGCCGAGCAGGCTGAGGGAGGTAGGAGGGCACAAGGCAGAAAGAGAACAGACTGACTGGGTTGGGAAATCCTGATTCCGGCCAACTTAGCATGGGGCTGGGTGATTCCCCAAGTCTGGACAGCAGGGTGGGGGTTGAACAAGACACCTGTGCTTGCTTTTGTGCTCTTACTTATCTAATTCAAGAGATCTTGAATAAGCTGAACAGATGAATTTGGGTTAGCAGGAAGGAGAATTTTTAGGTCTTTTCAGTTCCAGTGGGAGACATGTCACCCACATGGAATTACCACACACACCGCCCAAGCAGGAGTGCTCCAGAGTGAGTGGAACCAGTCGGCCCTGACCCAAAGGCAGGCTCTGGATGGCCAACCTTTCCCTTAGCTACTATTCCAAATGTTGGCCTTGGCTCCTGATTGAAGCAGCAAGTGGTCAGAGCAGACCAGGTCTGATGCGCATTAGGCCATTACCTTTTTTCACCCCTGCCCAGCAGAGGGGAAATCCACTAGCACCGGTCCCTTTCTTCCCCTCCGCTCCCCTTGAACTGAGGATCTTACTAAGTGCAGATTTTGCAGATTTTATTTCATTCGCCCCAGGCTGGAGCCAGAGGGCCTGCATTTCCCCGCAGCTCCTAGACCACTCTTTGAGCAGGAGGGTGCTAGAGCACCTTCTGTGTTCTCGCCAACCAGGGCCCCCAGCTGGCCTCCCCCTAGCTGCATGGCCCCTCCCCCTCACTTCATCCCACTCGGCTGCTGGGGGTTGACTTGGCAGGCCAGCCCGTGAATCAGGGGTTCAGGCCCATACTTGGACCTTGCTTCCTTCCCCCATGTACTCACCCATGTCTTTCCCCTGTTGCCCATCAGCAGCTGGAGTCCAGGCATCCCCTGGGGGCACAGCCACAGCTAATTAAATGTGCACATCACGTCCTAACTTCCAGGTTTGCCACTTGCTTAGTAGCGAACATACTTATAGTCTCTGTCCTCCCAAAGTTCGCCTGCCGCTGGGTCCTTTGGGGAAGCAAAGGCTTCCTGTGTGGGCACCAATTTATCAGACCCTAAGTACAGCCCACCCTTGCCCTGCTACCTCCCACCTGACTGTCAGGGGAAGGAGAGGTGCCCTGAGCAGTGTCAGGAATCCTAGGTTCTAACCCTGGCTCTGCTGCCTACCACCTGTGTCAGCTGGGCAAGTCAGTGCTCTTTCTCCCCACTCTCCTTACCATGTCTGCCCTAGATCCCACAGGGTCCTCAGGCTCCAGGTTGGCTGTTGGCAAGTATGGAGGCGGGCAGTGGAGGTGCCTGTGATGGCGTGACTTTCATATAGAAGGTGAGGGAGTAGTGATGAGGCTGGAATGCTTCTGTGGCCCAGCTCTTTATTAGCCTTTTTTTTTTAATTTATTTATTTATGCATACAAGCACTGGGGTACAGGCCAGAGGTATGGGGGGGTGAGAGGATTCACCACAGAGAGCGGGGAGCAGAA
>JAGFMF010011429.1:5330681-5378272 GCA_019455555.1 Galemys pyrenaicus
TGCTGAGGGGAGCAGCGGGCCCAGCAGGAGAGGTCTGCTGCGCCATGTGGGTCCCCTCTCTGGCCGGCAGCAGGGATCGAACTCGTGCTGCAGTGACTGTGGTTTGCTTCATAGTGCGTTTGCTTAACCCACTGCGCCACCAGGGAGGCCCCTTTATTAGCCTTTTGAGTGCACATACTTCTCCCTCCAGCTCAGTTGTGCCTGTAGAGTTTAGGTGCTAGTGAATACCCACTATCAGCCACGCGCTGGGAGTAGGACAGTGAGCTTGCCTGGGCTTACGTAGTGGGTGGAACTGAGTTCTGAGCCAGTATCTGACTTTTGTGCTGTGCCCTCCCCCTCTCTTTGCTTCATCAGACCCAGTAAAGGGGCCAGCACCAATGTGTCTGCCTTGAGACCTGGTGTTGTCTCCCTGCCTTCTAAAAGTCAAAACAATCGTTAACTTTCAACTGATGAGGGTTATGTCCCTTTCTAAGCTCTTCTGTGACCTTCTTGCTCTACAGATTTTGAAGAAATGCAAAAGCTTGAATGTAAGTCCCTAAACCCCTCTCCCAGCAGTAGGCCAGGTAAAAGGTCATGAGACCCTCAAGGACAAGATTGCAACTAAGTCATCAGTGCTCTGGCCCTTGCAGAGTGCATGGTGTGCAGGAACGTCGGACCAGCACGCCAGAGGCACTCAGAGAAAGTGTGCTGAGCAGACAGCAGTTAGAGCTCATCCGAAGAACAGTGGAGGAGATTTAGCTGTTAGACTAAAATGAGCATTTTGATTAGGATTACAAATAAATATTTTTAAAATCAATTAATATTAATGAGGGTCGGAAGTGCCTCTCTCCTTTGTAGAGGTCCAGCTGTCCAAAGGGCTGGGTTGTAGCTGAGGAACCTTGTCCGCGCTCTTTGCTCTTCCCCAGGCTCCCTGGCCGTTGCCCATCAGCAGCTGGAGTCCAGGCATCCCCTGGGGGCACAGCCACAGCTAATTAAATGTGCATATCATGTCCTAACTTCCAGGTTTGCCACTTGCTTAGTAGCGAACATACTTATAGTCTCTGTCCTCCCAAAGTTCGCCTGCCGCTGGGTCCTTTGGGCAAGCAAAGGCTTCCTGTCTGGGCACCAAGATTTGGGCACCAAAATGAATGAGAATAAAGTATAAATTCCACTGAGAGTGGCAGTGGGGGGTGTCGGAGGTGGGGTCAAGAGGGCTCGACTCTCCGGGGAAGGGAATCATTCCTGGGGATGAGTGGAGCCAGGCAGGGACTGGGGGTGCTCAAAGTACACTCAGAGATAAAAACATTGCAAATTGGATGTTGGACTGCTGTCCTTGGCCTCACAGGCCCAGATAGCAAAGATTAAATATTTGTCCTGGATCCAGATAAAGGGTGAGAACAGGAGTTTGGGGGGAGGGGAGGGGAGGGCTTCCTCCTGGCCCAGGTCCTGGGCTAGCCTCTCTGGAGAGCTCATCCAAAATGTCCTGCAAGAGAGACCCCGTTCCTGTTGGGCCCAGTAGAAACTGGGGCCCAGGGAGCATGTAAACCGCTTAGAGTCACAGAGCTGTTGGGAAGCAGGACAGGTTTTGAATCCAGGTCTGTCTGACTCTGTGGATCATGCTTAGCTCCACACCTAGGAAGGGGCCCACGGGCAGGGGTTGGTGTGGGGACTCAGAGGCTGGGGGAAGGTGACAGCAGGCTGACGTGTCCTCTCTGTTGCAGGCACCGGCTCCAGCATCCTGTCTGCCCTCCAGGACCTCTTTTCCATCACTTGGCTCAATAGGTCCAAGGTAGAAAAGCAGCTGCAGGTCATCTCGGTGCTGCAATGGGTCCTGTCCTTCCTCGTGCTGGGTAAGCAGGCAGGGCCACCACCCACAGGGGACGGAGCAGAAACTGCGCTTCACAGGGCCGAGGGCTCAGAACGTGCTCCTGCCCACTCGCCACTTTACTTTCTGGGTCCCTGGTCACAGGCTCCACTCCTAGACGTGCGTTCAGCACTCAGCTAGTGACACTGCTCCTCCTTTATGAATGGGAAAGCAGACTCAGAGAAAGTAGGTCACTTCCCCAGTGGGTCTGTCTTCCCCATGCTGTCCTGCCTACCAGCAGGTGTGTTGCTTTGCCTTGGGGTAGTGTGGTACTCAGCTGGGGTCCTGACTCTTTCAGACACCATCCACGACCTTACACAGGTGACGTGAGCTATCTGTTCATTCCCTCACGTCCATGTGAGGAGAATGCTGCCTATTTCATGTCACTTTTGTGCAGATTGAGGAGGTGAGCACAGGGCCTGGTTGTGGTGCCCCCATCATATGGGAGCTGGTATTAGAACATGCATTCAGCCCCCACCCTTCTCTGCAGAGCACGTGATGGCTGCTCCCGGGAGCCCTTCAAGTGCTCGCTCTTCTCTCCACTCTCCCATATTGGGGCTTAGGCTCTGATTCTGCAGCCCCAAGTTGGTGCCTTCACTCCCTGGATTGTCATCCAGACAAGAGTCAGGGCAGTGTGGATGATATGGGAAAAGCAAAGGGCCAGGATTGAACAGCCCCAGTCTCTTCTGCTCCCCAGGAACCTGTGTCCTAAGCATAACAGTGGCTGCCCCAGCATGTCAGGGCAGATAAACCTGCCGTGGCATCATGACTTCCAGCACCTGCGGGCGAGTCCCTGCAGGCAACACCTCTTCAGCACTGTCCAGCCACTGGGGATTATCTGGAGTTACAGGTCCATGCTCACCAGTGTCCTTACAGTCAGCAGGGGCCTCTGGGACTGTGCTCCAGGACAGCCCCACACCATCCCTCCCTCCCTTGGCAGGGTACCCGGCACTCGGTGTCTTCCTTGTCTTCCCGCTCCACACGTGAGGGAAGGAAACTTGCAGGGGTTTAGTGACTGAGATTGTGAAGCTCGTGAAGTTGGCAGAGCTGGGATGTGACTGGAAGCCCAGAGACACAGCAAGGAGTCTTATTTTTCCAAAAGCCCAGAATTAGACATCCTGGTCTGAGACACAAGTCTCCACCTTTTGGCCCAGAGTGGGGGCAGAGAGGGGTGTCCACAGCCCCTGAAAGTGGAGGCATAACTATATGTGGGTAAGCACGTGTTTTCTAGAAAGAAGGGCAGCTTCAGATTCCTACAGGGACACTTGGCCGCAAAAAGATAAACACTGGCCTGGGAAAGAGAGCAAATTAAACTGGCTCCCTCGGGGCTCAAACCCCGAACCTGGCTGCATTCAGCCACTTAATAGAGTCCTGGAGCAGAGGGGACAGTGGAGGCCAGATCCTTGCCCAAAGCCACATGAGAAGGAAGTAGTGGGAATAGAAAGACTCCATGGACTCCAGCCTCCCAGACCCTTCCTGGCCTGCTGCCCGGCTCCCTTTGCCCCCTGTGTACCAGGAAGTCACCTCTATCCCACCTTAGTGGGTCAGGGCTTGGCTGATGGGGAGCAGCCACAGCCCTTGCAGCGTGTGATGGGGCCTGCCCCAAGCTGTAGGTTAACAGTTGATTACACCCAGCCACAACCCAGAAACCAGCCTAGCATCTCCCCAACACCCCTGTGTAGGTGGGAGCTGACCAAGCCTGGTTGGACGGACAGGTCTGCTAACTGCTGCTAATTAGTGCCCTGAGAGTCCAGCGCTCCCTTCCTGCTGCCCAGTCCTCAAACAGCTTGCTCAGTGTCGCAGAGGCTGCTGGGGTCCCATCGCCTCCCTCTGCAGCAGACGTTTGCACTGCTTCCGTGCTGTGAACCCTCTAGCGTCCTGGTGAAGACTGTGAACCTTTCTTGCTCTTTTTAATGTGTAATACAGATACATTGGATTTCAAAGGAAACCCATGATATTGAAATACAAACATACATACATTAGGAAATTTAATTATAAAAGGAAATAAGATAGCTACTAGAGTATTTGTGACCCAGAATTTAAATTAGCAAGTTGAAAAGCTCATTGCAAAAGAGTGAGAGAAAACTCATCACATGCATTTTCATTACGTTAACTAAAATTATCCAGCAGCAGGGATAATCATTATTATAATTTGTATGTAGTGATGAGAATAAATGACTTTCCAAGGTATCTGCAACTGCCGATATCTTGATATGAAAACACCTTTGTTTTCTGTCGGTGTCACACTTAGCATGTACTGCTAACATTAAAGGGGACATTAAATTTCCATGAGATAGGTGAAGATTAAGATGCCAGTTTTTTCCCCTCCCAAGTGCATGGAGCTGCACACTGGATGCTTAGGTGTGTGTTAAGTCCTCTTCAGACCTCACCGCATGTCATCTTTCCAGCGCCCTGTAAGGAAATTGAGACTCGGGATGGGCATGGCCATGAGAGTGGGCTCAGGGCTTCATGGGAGAGCATGTCTGCATGTTTCACAGCCCACTGTGCCTCCCTGGCATGCCCTCCCTCCAGGGCCAGAGCCTTGCACCCTGGGCTTCACCGCTGTGTGGGGTGAGGTGCTCCTGACCCTTCCTCATGTGGAGCCGGTTGTTAGCCTCCCTTGGGCCCAGTAGCTCTGTAGTCCGGGAGCTAAGAGAGTGGGCACAGCACTCGTCTTCTATGAGTTTGAGTCCCTGGACCTGCTGCTGTCCTGCAGATGACCTGGGCACGCTACCTCCCTCTCAGGCTTCAGCGTCTCATCTCTGATGTGGGGTACAAGTCACTCTGCTGCCCCGTGGCTCAGCCCTGGTCCAGAGGTAGAGATGCTCAGCCGGTCCCTCCCTTTATCCACAGCGACTGCTGGGTGCTGGGGTGGCAGGAAGCGCAACTCTAGGGACCAGCTTCACAAGAAGCTGAAGTCAGTCTCAGGGATCTGGGGTGCCCCTCAATGCCAGCACAGGCCACCAGAGTTGAAGAGAAGGCTGATGAGCCTGTTCCTGCCAGACAGTGGCCGCAGGATATTCTGCCCACAACCCTGGCTGTGCCTGACTTGCTCTCACAGTGAACGCTCACTTGGACACCCGGTGAGCCCTTGCCCAGGGAGACTGAGGGTCTGACTCTGGTCACCTGCCTCCCTTCCAGGAGTGGCCTGCAGTGTCATCCTCATGTACACATTCTGCACCGACTGCTGGCTCCTTGCCGCGCTCTACTTCACCTGGCTGGTGTTTGACTGGAACACACCCAAGAAAGGTAAGCACACAGGCCCCACCTAACCCCGGTGCTGCCTCCGTCTACTTCACACCCCTGTGTCAGACATATTGGACTAGGCCAGGGCATGATTTGGAGTGAGTGAGGGGGCAGGTTTAAAATTTCCTTAAAGGGTACCATCCTGGTCTCTGCTGGAGCTTACACTCAACAACCAAGGGTGTGCATAACATGAGGAGGAGTGAATGTGGAAGCGGTGGAGATGCTGTGCGAGGTAATGGTCCCCTAGTTAAGGGATCCACTCTGACTGGCTGGCTGCCTTGTCCCCGACCCCGACTCCTTCTAACACTGTATTTTGTTCCCTGGAAGGTGGTAGGAGGTCACAGTGGGTCCGAAACTGGGCTGTGTGGCGCTACTTTCGAGACTACTTTCCCATCCAGGTAAAGATTTGTGGGTGTAATCTTGGGAGGGTGGGAAGGGATGAGAACCCTGAACCAAAGTCTTAACCTACCACCCTCAGTGGCCGCATGCCCTGAGTTGAACCATACGCCAACTCCCACTGTGAGTTTCCTTCATGCTACCACCTGATGCGCGACTCGAGGTAGTTTAGGGTACATACAATGCCAAACAGGGAAAAAGAAAAACGAAGTGTTAGGGAAAAAATAAGAGTATTTCAGTTATAAAGATCAACAGAATTTCAGTGGTTGACCTTCATAGTCAGCTCTGAGCTTTCTGGAAGCCAAAGTAAAAAGGGAAACATGGTGGTTGTTGACTTCTTTGAGGAAGGGAGAAGTTCTTTTGTTCCTTGTAGAAGACTTTTTGTAGCATTTGGATTTAAAAGATGTTCTAGAGATTGCAATTCTGAGTGATATAAGGAGAAGCTATAATGACTGATATTATGACTGATGATAACATGTTATGACTATTGCTTGTCTGCCTTTCGGTGAATATTAAAGGCATAACTAAAAATGGAGGTGACTTATCATAGGTAGGTAGGGCAAGTTTATCTGACCTGAACCAAGGATAGATCTTAAAGCAACAGATATGAGTCCTCCTTCCTTCCATGGGTCTTCTAAAAATATCACTCTCTCAGCCAGTCTTGGGTGGGTCTCTGGGAGTCGTGGCTGTGGGACTTAGCCCCAAGGAATTTTGATGTGCAGTGGAAGAAGAGTGAGATTCCCTAGTGCTGACGTGCCTAGGAAGGCTTCTGGAAGAGGTGCTCCTAGGAATCCACCTTAGAGATAGGAGCACTGGCAGGCAGGGAAAATAAACACCAACTCCTGAGTTTGCAAGGAAACCTGGGCTGTGGAAGGAGATAGTAAGAAGATGGGGTGGAGAGGAAGACTTCTAGGTGCTAACTCCTTACCCCAAGGAGTCTCGTTTAATCCTCACAACATTCTGTAAGGCAAGTGTAAGCTTTGTAGAAGTGGAGACTGAGGGTCAGAGAATAGCAGAGCTGGGTAAGATCAGCAAGGGCTTGAACTGATATCCCAGTTGCTGTCTTGCTCACAACCTGGGCTCTTCCACCACAGCATGCTGTGTCTCTGTGCTGAGAGCAGTGGCAAGGGAGCTTGGCAGGCTCCTCAGGCTTCCCTCGGACTCAGAGGGTGCAGGGTGCAGCAAGACCCTGCACGAGGCAGCATCCCTTCCAGGGCACAGTCTCCCCGCGTAAAGCAAGTTTAGAGCAAGGTGGTCTCTGGGTTTCCTTCTTGCTGTACTGCCGGTTGCTCTGGGACTCTCACGCTGGTCTTCTGAGCACCCATCTTCTCAGGGACTAACCTTGAGGTTCTGAAAGGGTAAAGGGTGGCTTGACCTGGCTGTCAGTCTTGTCTCTGTCTGGGCCGTGGTGCATGTGGGTGATGCTGGTAGATTATAGAAGTGTCTGGCAGAATCCTGAAGGTTTTCCCCATGGGAGAAAGACCTGTCTGGCTGGCTTCCCTACCACCCCTGTCCAGGCATGCCCTCACTGCTGAGGAAGCCCAGCAGAAGGCAGTGAGCTGAAGAGTAGCAGTGTGTGTGAGTGTGAAAGTATTGGTACATGACACAGGGGGGTGTGTTTGCTGTTGTGAGTCAGCGACCCAGCGTCCCAGGGTCCCAGGCCTGCTGCCCGGGGTAGGTGTTCCCACATTCCTACACTGCTTGGTACTATGGGGATCCGGGCCCATTTCCTCTGCCTGCTTCAGCCTGAGCCTGTTTCCCTAGGACCATCAGAGTCCGGGTTCCCATTCCTCCCCTCTCCTGACCCTGTCTTCTCCAGCGGCAAGGAACTCAAGGCTGTTGCTGCTGCGAAGGTGTTGCGTCATTGGACCCAAGCCCCTTGTTTGGGCATGAGGAAACTGAGTCCTGGAATGGGGTATGGACCGGTCCAGGTTGCGGAGCAAGACCACACCCTGTTCAGTACTAGATCTGGGCTTCCGGAGTCTGGGGTCCTAGCTTCTTTCTCACAGGATTCCTGCTGTCTAGGAAGGTTTTCTCTAGGGAGGTTTCAATCCCCAACTTCCCTGCTGAGTGAGTCCTGCTTCCTGGGTCTCTCACTCTGCCTGGCTGTTGGAAACCTGGCTTGAGTTCCTGCTCTGCCACAATATCCACTGCCCTGCCATCGCTGCCCCCTGTGCAGTGCTGGGCACAGGGACGTGGGAGAGTCAGCCCCAGGCCCTGCCCTTGGGTGGTCCCACCATCAGAGGGCTCGTGCTAGACTTGGTGTCTCTCTGCCATGGGCCACAGTCATATTTCTTCAAGTTTGCTGAGCCTCATTTGCCTCATCTGCAGAATGGAACTGTTTCAGTGATAAAAAAGTGATATATTATGGTTGTGTGTGAGGGATTGTGGACTCTGTTCCCTCAGCTGGAGCTCTGAGCTCAGGAACCAGGTCTCAGTGTCCAGAGTGGCCTGCCCCCCAGGAAGCCTCCTGCCATCAGTCAGAGCCGGCTCCTTCCCCACTGATCTCTGTCTTTCCAAAAGAACCAAGCAAAACCCCATGGCTCTTACTCATCCACTGTCCAAGAAGTCAGCCAGGGCACTTGTAAGCCATCCATGTGAGGGTCCCTTGAAGCTGGACCAGGCCAAATTGTGCTTGAGGCAGGTTGGGGCGTTGGACCTCGACCTGAAGCTCTGCTCTTGCCTGCTGGTGACGTCTGCCACCCCCCGTCTGCCTTGAGGGCTTAGGCCCCTCTTCTGTCAAGGAGGGGTTTGTCCTGGAGAATTTGATGTCAGGGCTGACACTCTGGGTTCTGTGGCCTTCCGGTCCCATCCCCTCCACCCGGACTCATGCCAGTGGTTATGTAGTATGGATTTTCAGCAATACCTCCATCCACACCTCCTCACTCCTCTCACAGTGGATCCCTTTGCTCTTTGCCACCAGAGCCGCTCCGCTGCCCCGGCGGGTGCCCCTACTCCCAGCAGAGGTAGGGCTCGTGTGTTAGCAGCAGCCACCAAGGACTGCTGGCTACCTGGAAGAGGAGAGGGCAGTGCCCGGTCACCTTCCCCTGAGGTATTGCCGGATCTTTGGACAGAAGACCAGGAAAGACTCTCAGGGCTTAGAATCATTTATCTGTCCATCTTTCATATCACAGATGGGCCTGCTGATGCCCAGAGAGCAGGGACCACTGCAAGATCAGAAAGGGGGCCTCCCTGGTGGCCTAGGGGTTAAGTCTCAGCACTGTCACCACTACAGCCTGAGTTCGATCCCCGGCCAGGAAGCTGAGCCACATGGCGCAGCATGTGGGTCTTGCATTCTGTCTTGCCCGCTGCTCCCCTCAGCAGCATATTTCAGTCCATCTGCCTCTTCTGATCCCCACTCTGTCTCTGGCAAATCTTCTCAACCCACCCCCTTGCCCCTGCATCTCTGGCCCACACCCCAGTTCTTCTATAAAAAGAAAGAAATCACAAAGCAAGTCAATTGCAAGGCTAGCGTAGGCCCTGTGCTTCAGGGCCCAAGTTATCATTCCTGAGCTCTGTAGGCTCACGCAAGTCTCTGTGTCTCTCTGGGGCTAAGTTTTTTTCCCCTCTATCTAGTACCAGAGTGGAACAAGTCTGTGTGAGCACCGTTCCTGCTGCAGGAGGGAGGGAGTAAAGAGTGACTTGCCAGGAATGTGTCCCAGGTTACGTTAGCCAGCAGGCCTGACCTGGGTACCCACTTGGGCTGAGACTTTGCCAATGGAAAGCAATCAGGAGACATGAGAGCAGACGTCAACAGAACCCTCATCAGTGTGTCCTCCCTCCAGAGTGGACACTGTGTCCAGCCTTGCGGGGCAGGGCATGTGACGTGGAGGCAGATCGAAGCTGTACTGATGCCTGCACCAAGGCCATTCACTGCACTGTGTTCCGAGGCTCCTCACTGATCAAATGTTCCCCCAGATAGCGCCTTAGAGGAGGGAAGAAATTATTTACAGAGCCAGCTACATCCCAGAGCCTCAAGCTACCACCTTGAAAAGCTCAGGTAGAGCTTAGCTCCCTTGACACTCCCCCCACGAGCCATGGGCTAGCAATGTCGTGGGTGGCCAAGACTTGTTTGCGTTTTTGAGCGGCTATAACCTGCTTGCCAAAGAGAATGTAGGAGAAAGAATACAAAGTTCCCAAGCACCAAGCGGGTAAAACTAAGAAGGTTTTCTTATCCTGGCAGTTTCAGAGTTGGGACTGGTGCCAGTCACCCTCCATTCCCTCCCACTCAGGCCTGTCACCTGAAGATTCAGGTTTCAGTTTTCTGAAGCCGGCCACCAGCACCCATCCCCAGAAAGCCTTCCCTCAGCCGGAGGCTCCCACATCTGAAGTCATGGAAAACCCAGGCTCTGGCTATTTGCGACGGGCAGCAACTCTGCTTCCAGCTGGCGCTGGTGCAGGGAAGCGGGCACCCCCAGCGCTGCCAGTGGAGATGCGGTCAGGGCCACCTCGCTAGAGGCAGGGTGGCCCACGAGTCAAGAATGTCCGTACCCTCTGACCCAGGAGTATTTCTAGAAGTTTATCTCAAGAAAATCAGATATGTGGACAATAACAAGCTATTTATGGAAGAGGGAGCTAAAATGGACTTGGGACGTTTTTTAAAGGCCCATCAGTCTGCATTTGGCTACATGTAAGCTTGTCTGTGGGGCAGAAGAGGACAGCCTGAGAAGACACGTTACTGAGGGATTTTGATGCAGAAAAGTAGCTATGATGTGCTTGGTGAAAACGATAGCAGCCATCTGACCTAAATGTTGTGATATTTAAAAAGGAGTTTGTGTGTGTTCGCATAGAAAAAGGACTCTGAGTGGTTTATCTGGGGGCAGGGGCCAGTATTATAGGTACTCTTTTTTTTGAAGCAACATTGCATTATAACATTATTTAAGTTTCAGCCATTATGGGTGCCTTTGAGATTCTTTTCACTTTTCAAAAATTTTTAAAATTCTCTGTGTGTATTATTTTTCTGTTCAGAAAAAAAGTAGTCTCTTCTGAACAAAATAATCTTTATCTCTATCCCTCTGCTTTTCTGGTCTTCCTGGTAATGTTGAGTAGGCACCCCTTTGTGTTCAGGTTTTAGGGAAATAGCACCATCTGCCCCACCCTCTAAATCGCCAGCCCCAGGGCAGGGGGTGGGTCCCCAAGGAGGCCCGTCCTTCTTTAGAGCAGCCCAGGACAGCTCTGTCTATAGTCTCACAGGTCAGCTGCCCCAGCTGTATAGCTGACTCCCCACCCCCACTGCTCTGGCATAAGGGCTACCGGTTGTCCTTGTCCTTCCTGCCCAGAGCCAGAGCTGAACCTGGCTGCCTAGAAGGACAGCTGCACTGTCCCTTCACCAGCCAAACTTAAGGTCCTGGACTTTACCCTGATGGAAGCTGGACACTCCTCTCTTTATCTGAGAATGAGAGGTTGGATTAGGTTTTAGAGCCATCACTGGCTGTGCTAAAGATGGGGTTCCGAAGAAAGAAGTAAGGGGAAGTTTCCACTCCCTCCCCAGGGACTCAGCCCAAAGGGCACTGCCAAGTGCCTGGCGCCATGGCTTAGTGACGAGGGCCTGCAGCCCATTGTGGAGGGCCACTCCGGTCCTGCGGGCCCGTGATAGCCCGGGGGTGTGGCGCACTCAGCCCCTCCCCTCCCTCCTGGTGGTGCCACAGCTGGTGCGAACCCTCTGACCCAAGGTGCTCCCTGCAGCTGGTGAAGACCCACAACCTGCTGACCACCAGGAACTACATCTTTGGAAGCCACCCCCATGGCATCATGGGCCTGGGTGTCTTCTGCAACTTCAGCACAGAGGCCACAGAAGTGAGCAAGAAGTTCCCTGGCATAAGGCCCTACCTGGCCACGCTGGCTGGCAACTTCCGGATGCCAGTGCTAAGAGAGTACCTGATGTCTGGAGGTAAGAATCCACCTTTGCCTGCCCCTCTGGGCTCCACTGTTGAGACGTGAGCTGCTTCACTGAGCGAGGTGGTGGAGAGGCCGAGAAGCCCATGTGCTGTACCCGGCAGCTGGTCCTGTAGAATCTCTAGCAGATGGGTCAAGGCTGAGCAGGAGAGCTGTTCATACTTCTTCAGGATTCAGTCTGGATAACATCTTCCCCAAGAAACCATTCTAGCACCTCTTCTGGGCACCCTACCCCTTGTGCCACCCTTTATAAACCTTTTCATTGTCCTTGGCTCTGTCACTGTCCACCTGCCTGTGAGCCCAACAATACCAGGCCCCAGCTGGGTGGTTAGGACCTTAGCAGATGTTTGCCAAATGAGTAAGTTCTCTAAATAACCTGTGTCATTGTGACCCATTGTATAGGTAAGTAAGATGGGGCTCAGAAAAAGGAATGGGTCATACCTGCCAATACTTATAAGTGACTAGATCGTGTCTTGGGCCAGAGTCCAAGGCTCTTCCTGTTCACGCTTGACTGTGCAGCGGGTGGGGAGTGCATCCACGCGCAGGCCTGACTACGCCTCGCTTCTCCCAGGCATCTGTCCTGTGAACCGGGACACCATAGACTACCTGCTTTCAAAGAATGGGAGTGGCAATGCCATCATCATCGTTGTGGGGGGTGCAGCTGAGTCCCTGAGCGCCACGCCTGGCAAGAACACCGTCACCCTGCGCAACCGCAAGGGCTTTGTGAAGCTGGCCCTCCGCCACGGGTAAGTGCCCGTCCGTTCGCAGGCACGCGCGCCTCCCCGCCCCGCCCCGCCCCGTGTGCTAGGGGAGCGAGAGACCGTGGAGGAGGGTAGTATTGCTGGAAATATTGAGAAAGTTTCCTAGAGAGGGCCTTGAGGACAGGGAGCTGAGGTTTCTGTGACCTTTTCTCAGAAAAACAGACACACTTTCTGTGTAGCCGCCCACCACTCAACGTATTTCATTTGACAAAGCACACGCGTTGCTGTAGTCCAGCAGGTAATGACAGCCCCGGCTTCCGTTTGAGGAGACCGCATTAGGCTAAGTGATCTGGTCGCTGCCACGTTGTCAGGCTCCTTGGACTCCAAGCCTACTGTTTCCTCCCACATCTGGGCTCTGGGCAGCCCCCAGAAGACGGCCTGGATCACTCCAACAGTGATGCTTCTGGAATGGAGAGGGTGTGACCTGAAGTCACATGATGAGTTGGGGATGGCACTAACCATGTCATCAAGGTCCCCCCAGCCCCCCCCCCCCCCCACACNGAGTTGGGGATGGCACTAACCATGTCATCAAGGTCCCCCCAGCCCCCCCCCCCCCACACACACACATCTCCATCTCCTCAGGATCTTACCTTAGGCTCCAGAGAAAGCTGCTCTTTCCATCCAGGCTCTGTGCCACAATCAAATCAGATTGTGTTCCTGGCTTCAGGGTGGAAAGGAAGAGGGCTGGGCCAGATAGCAATACATTGTGTGCTGAGGGCTGGGACACAGGGCAGAGAAATGCCTGGCTTGCAAGTGGGACAAGAACTCCCAGCAGAGAGAGACCTGGAGGACCAGAGAGAACAGCACTTTAGCATAAGGTTCTCAGTTTTCCCTTTGCTTAGTGATTACAAAGCCCTGACATGCTCCCTAGTCACTAACAAAAGACAGAGGGGCCCATCTGAATCTATGAGGGGACATGTGGTTCGGGGTTCCCCAAGTGCACCTCTGGGGGAGGGAACTTGACTGGTGTCCAGGGCCTCTAGAGCTGACAGGAGGAGCTGAAGCCTGTGACTGTGGTGTGACAAACCTTGGCCTTTCCTTCCAGAGCGGACTTGGTTCCCACCTATTCCTTCGGAGAGAATGAGGTATACAAGCAGGTGATCTTTGAGGAGGGTTCCTGGGGCCGATGGGTCCAGAAGAAGTTCCAGAAGTACATCGGCTTTGCACCGTGCATCTTCCATGGCCGAGGTTTCTTCTCCTCTGACACCTGGGGCCTGGTGCCCTACTCCAAGCCCATCACCACTGTGGGTGAGTCGCCCAGCCCCCACACCCTGAACTCAAGGTGCCACCCAGCTAAGTGGTGGAGTTAAGACTTAAATCCAGGCCATCTGGCTCTGACATCTATACTCTAGACTGTGAGGATATGTTTGGTGTGATGAAAATTATCCAGGGTGGTGGAAATTTAGGGGTGAGTCCATTGTTGTTGGTCAGGTTGTGCTGAGTGGATTTGTGGCATCCATGAGTAGCAGGGAAGACCTGTGACAGCAGAGAGCAAGAGCGGATGTGAGGAACATGTGTAAGGGGTTCTGGAGCATTGCAGCGGACCCCAGGGAGGAGGTGGTTCTTAACACTATTAGGTGAAAAGCAATGGCCCAGCAAAAAGGGGAGGAAGAGAGTTTTTTCAGGGGGAAAAAAAGGTCTATTTGGCATTCCAGCAGCAGGACTATGTAGATTTTTCAGGAACAGAAAGGAAAATGACTGGTAGAGATCTGTGAAAAGTGTAACACAACATTGACTGCACTTGGCTCTCATCTATGTTACTTTGAGTTTATTTGGAACAATTTAGAGTATTCCAAAGGCTCATCAGTTGTAAGGAGGCGTGTGTATGTTAATGGTTCACAAACTAGAGATTATGCTGAGGCATGTGATTTTAGAGGCCATAGCTCATGTAGATACTTTGGATTATCTGACTAGGTGTTTTCTTTGTACTTTTAGAGACTGATTTCTTGCATTTTTAGGTCACATAATCCAAACTTACCGTAGATTCTTGTTATACATGAATCCATGCCAGGATTGAGCTCTGTGAGGGGGCCGGCAAGGGACAGGGCCCTGTGGGCAGTGGGAGTTTGCTTTCTACTTTATGAATGGAAAACGGCTTGAGGGTTCTTGGGGGAGAGTTCAGGTTTGCATTTTAAGGTGATCCTTGGAACTGCTGGACCAAAAATGTGTTAGAAGGGACAAAAGTGGAAGCTGTGAGACCAGTCCAGAGCCTTCTGTGGCAGTTGGTGGCTTGGCCTGGGGCTATCATGGGGATGTGTGGAAGACGGTGGGAGAAATTGACAGGATTTGGGGATGAGTTGGGTTTGGGGCTGAAGTAGGATTTAAAAAAAGTACATTTGAATGTTGATTCTCTCCTCTCTCTCCTGTTGTTATTACTTTTTTCAAAGCAATTCATGTTATTGTACAGAAGCCTCATCAAAGCCCTGTGAGAAAGGGTCCTCCATGACAGATGAGGAAACTGAGGCTCTGAGAGGTGAAGTGACTTGCCCAGAGCAGGACAAAAGCAGGTGTTGTGGACCCAGGACTCTTAATGTCCGAGGCCAGTGGTGCAGTGGTCCTGACCTCACGCGGCTCAGTGGCTGTGTAGTCCTGAGCAGGCCCCTTCTGGGGCCTGGGCCTCAGTCTACAGATGCGAACATCTGTAACAGCAGCAACCTGAGAGCCAGCCAGTCAGCACACTGCTGGCACATGCTTGGCACATAGCACAGGGTCACCGTCACCACACTGTGGGAGATGTCCAGGGAGGTAGGCTGAATGGCATTGACTAACCAGAGGTCTGTGCCCCATCCCTGCAGTGGGCGAGCCCATCACCATCCCAAAGGTGGAGCACCCGACCCAGCAGGACATCGACCTGTACCATGCCATGTACATGGAGGCCCTGGTGAAGCTCTTCGACAAGCACAAGACCAAGTTTGGCCTCCCAGAGACTGAGGTCCTGGAGGTGAACTAAGCCCAGCCCTAGGGGCCAACTGCAAATGTTTTCTACCAAGTTCTCGAGTGCTTTTTGTTCTGTAAATTTGGAAGTGTCATGGGTGTCTGTGGGTTATTTAAAAGAAATTATAATAATTTTGTTAAACCTCTACAATGTTAGGTCTTTTTTAAGATGGAAAAAGTGAGTATTTCAAGCTCTTTCACTTTCAGTTTGTCCTGTTCTAAGTGGTGGCTAACACATCTGGGCCTTTATGATTTCACAATCAACTCTTCTTCCCTTCCCAAAAGTAAATAGAAAACTCAGTCCTGGTTAATTGACTCTGACCAATTAGAGATTTGCTTTTTGCCCAGGGGGATGAGGGACAAAAGCCACTTCTAACAAAGACAACTCTATTCCTGGCTCCCCACCCTTGACTGTAGGACTGAGCCCTTTTACCAAAGGGAGGGCCTGGAAGGCACAGTTGTCCCCATTTGGGAGAGCATGGTGCTAAGCATCTGGAATGCTCCAGCTCGAGTCTCCTTCCTGCCAGATCCCCACACCAGACTTTAAAACTGAGCCAGAGCAAGGATGGGAGTGGCGCTAATCCCATGCTAGGAAACAGGGCCATCCCAAATGCAGCATCTCTTGGGCTATCCACTTACACTGTGTTTCGAGAGTGACTGCTTCCTCAGGGTCCTTTTGATGTGCATCCAGCAGGAGCCCAGCCTTGGTCTGAATCTCCTACCTGAAAACCAGTGACCTTGGTTTCCTTAACCCACTCCTCAAGTGTGAGAGAGGAAGAGTCCCCTCCTCTGTTCAGAGCGGGCCCTGGCCTTCTGAGCTGCAGATTGGTCTCAGGACAGGAGGCCCTTGAGCCTGAGCCTCACGAATCTGTGCCTTTCTGAGGGGGTGGGTGCCAGGAGAAATCTGGCCCTTCCTCTGTCCTGTTTTCTCTTGATGAGATCATTGTACCATGTCAGACTTTTGTATATTCCTAAATGAATAAATGAAAACAAGAGTCCTCTGCGAGTTGCTGCTGGAGCTGTATCCGCACCGACTGCTGACATTTGGGGAGACCACAGCTGGGTGGCCTACTGACCCCAGTGTGGGCTGTTACCTGTGGCTGTGTAGCCAGTTACTCTATAACTTAGTGGATTCAAACAGCATTGTGTCCATGGTTTCTGAGGCCCGCTAGTCATCCACTGAGGCCTCTCCCAAGGCTGCGATCAAGGTGTCAGCCTGGGAGCAGCCATCTCAAGACTCCGCTGGGGGTGGTCCCACTTCCAAGATCGTTCTTTTGGTTGTTGACAGGATTCACTTCCTCACTGACTGTTGACCAGAGCCCACTCTCAGTTCCTTGCTACATGGGCTTTTCTAGAACAGCTCACAATGTGAAACCAGCTTCAGAGGGAGAAAACAAGAGCCAGAGTGTGCACCACAAAACTCAGTCTTTTACAACCTAATCTTGGAAACGATATACTATCACTTTTCCAGTTTCTTCACCAGATGCAAGTCGCTCAGTTCAGGTCACGCTCAAGAATCCACCTACAATGACTTCCAGGAGACAGGACACCTGAAGTCCATTCACAGCTGCTACAATGTGTGGCAAAGGCCTAGCTGTAGGGTCTTAGGACAGTTGAGCAGGAAAGGTCCTTAAGGATTGCTCAGACTGTTCCTGGCTTTATTTACACCACAAAGTGGGAATCTTGGGCTGCTCTCACCCTAGTAATTTCATGTCACACCCAGGTCTCACAAGATGCCAGCTCTGTCTTTCTAATTCCTTTCCCTTCAATGTTTACTAAGCCTCTGGGAACCCTCCCCTTCCAGCTGAGAACAAAGAGCCTCATTCCAACCCTCCCACTGCCGAAGTGCCTGTCCCTGCCCTTCATGTAGCTCAGGAACCACTCCTCTGTGCTGGAGGCCATGAGCTGGCTACTGGAAGCAGAAGCACTGAGAACAACTGAGGATGCTCAAACCAGTCAGGACTGTGACAAACATGTCCCTAACCTAACCTGGGGTGCGAAATAATGGCTCAACCGGGATCCAAAAGGTAACTGGAAGTTGCCAGGAAGGAGTGGAAGGGCAGAGCAGTGAGTGCAAAGACCTAGAGACGCCATTACTGATTGAGAGAGACATCATGTGGGTTGAAAAGAGGGTTGAAGTGGGGCTTCACTGATGGAGGCAGGCGGTTGAGTTGGCGTCTCTGATATTTCTAGGTGGGCCAAAGGATAGGGCAGTGAGAGCAAGTGCTCTGGAGGGCCAGCAGAGGCTGAACTCTGTTGTACCAGGAAGAGCTCAGGTCAGAGGATGTGTCTCCTCCTTTAGGATGGAGGGACAGCCTGTTTCTGATAGTCTCAACCTACCCCATGAGCCTCAGCCTCTGCTCCAGGCTAAACCCAGGCCCTAGCCTGGGCCCGCTCACAAAGGCAGGCCATTATTCTCAGCAATTATTTCATGAAAGTGAACCTACTCTGCACTAGGAACTTGGCCATCTCTGCCAAGGAAGAGAGTCAATAACCAGGACCAAATCCTCGAGGGGTCACCTCGCCAGGGCAACGCTGGCCTGTACACAGAAGAGGCCAGCCTTGCTGTGAGGGGGCAGCTGTAGGTGAACTCTGAACACTGCCTTGGATCGGGAGTTGCTACCTGGGGAGAGAGAATTGAAACCTTTACTAAAAGAAAACCTGCCTTCGAATGAGACGTGGTGCTGTAATCTCAGTTGAGTCTATTCTGTGATTCAGCTTGTGGTTCCCAGATGGGCCTCCAGGGGGTGATGTGGAGGATGGTTCTGAGGCACATTCCACACCTCGCACACTCACATTTATGCAGCTCCAACCTGGGCTAGAAGCTAAAGGTAGTAAAATCACAGACTCACAAGTTCACAGCTAGACAGGAACTTTGAATTATTGTAGTGCAACTCCTCCTAATCTGGAAAACAAGGCACTAGGGGGCCAAGGACACTCATCACACAGCTTTTCAACATTTACAGCTTGACAGGAAATGAAGGACTTCCAAATTTAATGTCCTTTGTTCTAAGATGTTTACTGTAATTAGGGAGGCAGACTGTAAAGCATTATATACTTAAAATGGTTTACAATTAAACTTCCAAAGCTACCCATCACCTCGTGGGTAAATGCCCAGCCAGACAGGGTTGGCCCAAAGCAGGACCTCCGAGAACCGAAACCCTGCCACAAGTCTAAGGCACCTTCTGGTGGGGACCCCTAGGAGAGGGGCAGAGGGGCCAGGCAAATCTGGAACATAAGGAGCAAAGTCAAAGTGCGAGTCAAAATAAAGGGGACTAGCATCAGCCTTCCCACAAGACTCTCACCCATGTCCTCCCATGCCCCCCAAGTCCCTGGTAAAGTCCAAGGTCAGGAAGCAAACATGGCTTCTTCATATGTCTTTGCTCCCCATGCCTTCTCCAAGTCACCTCCCAGGTCCTCTCTAGTTTTACCTGGCTGCTCAGCTCCACCCTTCCTCAGTGGGGGCAGGGAAACTGGAACCTCCCTTTTTATGGAGATTATTACATTACAGGAGAGGGCCCCAGGGGTTAGGATCAAGCACTATGGGTGCTTTGTTGGTGCAGGTGGTGTGGTGACATACATCTGAGAAGGGGTAAATTTATTCCCCTAAATCATATAATTGTGAATCAATGTTACCTCGATAAAGAAAAAAAATTTAAGATAAAATTAAGAATGTAAAAAAAAATATATTTTTTTTGCCCTCTCCACAGCATCGTTCCATTATGATGTAAAAATGGGTCGTGTATTTTCTTATTGAGTTTTTTCATTAAACTTGTGTAGTGCTCAAAAAAATAAATACAGGAGCCTCCCTGGTGGCACAGGGGTGAAGTCTCAGCACTATGAAGCTATCGGCAGCCACTGCAGCACCAGTTTGGCCAGGGAGGGGACCCACGTGGCGCAGCAGACCTCTCCTGCCTCGCCCCCTGCGCCCCCAGCAGTGTGTTTCAGTCCATCTGCCTGTTCTGCTCCCCGCTCTGTCTCTGGTGGATCCTCTCACCCCCGACACTTCTGGCCCACACAGCAATCCTTGTATTCCTAAATAAACAAAAATAAATTTAAAAATAAATAAAAGAAGATACATGATTTGGGTTGACAATTTTTGCTCCACCAGAAACTGCAAGACAAAGGAGGACTCTCCCTCAGAATCTTAATTCTTAATTCTACTCTCTCAATTCTTGATTCTTAATCTTAATTCTACTCTCTTAATTCTTAATTCTACTCTACTTAATTCTTGATTCTACTCTCTGTGGTCTACTACAACACTCTTGACATCAGATTGGTTGGGGAGAACATTAACATATATCAAGCAATTCTTCAGCACAGGCTGAGTGTCCTATAGTTGACCTCAATCCTGACACCATCTCTCTGGAGATAGCCTCAGACCCCACAGGTGAAGGGCCTGTCCCACAAGACTCCCAGGCCCTCCTCCAGCAGCCCCCACTTCAGATTCCAATCACAAATCCAGGATGTGACTTGTGCTTCTGATTAATGACCTGTAAATCTAAGGTTTCTACCTATCCCTCTTTGGGCTCAATTTCATTCCAAAAGTGGTTCCCAGAATTCAAAAAAAACATTTACTTACTGAAGTACTGACTGATTATAAATGGCTACAGCTCAGGAACAGCCAGATGGCAGAGGAGCCTAAGGGCAAAGTATGTGGGAAAGGGCAGGAGTTTGCGCGCGCCCTCTGGGCGGACACTGCTCACATCTCCACGCCTTTATAGGCTTGGAAGCTTTCCCAATCGCATCTCCCAGTCAGGTTTTGTGGAGGGTTCATTACAAATTAAATTGACAACTGGCAATTAACTCAACCTCCAGCCCCTCTGCAAAAGTCAGGGAAGACGGGCTGAGAGTTCCGATCTTTATCTTTTTTTTAAATTTTATTTTTATTTATTTATGCATAGAAGAATTAGGGTGCAGGTCAGAGGTGGGTGAAGGGGGTGAGAGAATTCACCAGAGACAGAGTGGGGAGCATACTGCGGAGGGGAGCAGCAGGAGAGGTGGGAGAGGTTTGCTGTGCCTTGTGGGTCTCCTCCCTGGCTGGGGATTGAACTCGTGCCGTGCCGTGCTGCAGCAGCTGGCCATAGCTTGACAGTACTGAGACTTTAACCCCTGTGCCACCAGGGGGACCCTGAAAGTTCTGATCTTTTAATCAGGGGTGGCCACCTGGCAACCAGCTCACACCCTTAGTTTATCTGGGAGCTTTCCAAAATTTGGACGTGTCTTCTTGTTAAAAACAAAAGACATCCACTTCACTTTTATTGCTCTGACACTATTTCACGAACTTGGAACAAAACTAAGTAAGGTAACAATAGAAGCCCCTGTGACTTATATAGGGAATTATGAGAATTTTTGAAGCTTTGTGCCAGTAACAGTGAATGAAGACCAAATATATATATATATATATATTTCTTATTATAAATACAATAGCATATTCTTTTTGTATAAATCAGTTCTTTATCTTCTCCTTGACAGTCATGACCATGATGGTTTTATAGATTACAGGTCAGGTATTTGGTAGAACACCATTTAGTTTTATAATGCATATTTCCTTATGATTGACTTGGATTATCCATCTTTAGCAGAAATATCACAGAAGTGATGATGGGTTCTTCTTACTCTTAGTGGATGACAGAGATCCAGGGACCTCCAGATGTGCCATCTGCCACATAAAGAAAAAGAGCATACTCTTAGTGTGGCAGATCTTTAATGGAATTAGTGTGCACACAGAGGGAAAAGAAGAGGAAAATCTCCCCAAATTACCCATGTTTTGTGGTGAGATGTCCAGCCAGTTATTCTGAAATGAGGCAATTAGTGGGAAGATTGAGAGGTGCCCCGAGACCTCCCAAATCTTGCACACTCTAAATGAGTTCTGCCATCTGCCACACAAAGATAAAACATACTTAGTGTGTAAGACCTTCAAGAGAAAAGAATTTTAATAGAATTAGTGTGCAATAGAGAAAAGAGAAAGATGATAGTTTCCAATTAAACACCCAAAGTTACCCATCCCCTCATGGGTAAGTGTGCAGCCAGACAGGGTTGGCCCAAAGCAGGACCACTGAAGCCCAAACACTTGCCACAAGTCTAAGGCACCTTCTGGTGGGCACCATGGGCCGAAGAGGCCAGGCAAATCTGGAAGGAAAGGAGCAAAATCAAAATCCAAGGCACAATAAAGGCTGCCATTGTCAGCCTCGCCACAGGTCTTTCTCTCCCAGATCTCTGTCTCTTCTGATTGTTTTCTTCCATGTCCCCCAAGTCGTGACAGTCTAAGACTGAGAAGCAAGCTCGGCTTCTTCTTCACATGTTTCTGTTCCCATGTGCCTTCTCCTCTGGTCTTTGCTCTTTTCAGCTTTCTCTTTCAAGTCCTTTTTTAGCTTCCTCTCTCTGCTCAGCTCCACCCTTCCTTAGATGAGGCGGGGAACTCGGAACCTCCCCTTTATTCCCACAAGTCTAAGACACTTTACGGCAGAGAAATACAAGGGGTGAAAGGGACCCTGGCAAGTCTGGGACATAAGGAGCAAGACCAAGTACAAAACAAGATAGTAGCTGCCAATGTGAGCCCCCCACTTGCCTCTTCGCCTACACGTCTCCTACAAGTACTTGTGCATGTCTCTTTTCCATGTCTCCTTCAAGTCCCCCTTCAACAGTTCCAGGTGCTAGTCAAAACCAGAGAAGTAAGAACCCTAATTTTTTTAAAAAGCTTTTATTGAGGTAACGCTGGCTGCTGTTGCTCTTTGTGTTTGGAAATGCAGGACCCCCAGTCCTCGCCTCTCACCCTGGTGCAACCACAGTCAAAGCATCCATCGACCCCCACTGGAGTCCCTTGTGCTCCCTCCTCCACGGTGTTCTCACTCCTCCCACCTTCTCTCTGGATTCCTCAGTTCTATAGGCAGATTTTCAAGGGTTGTATTTCAAATCTGGCTTTATCTGACCCTCTGTTTGGTTTCTCTATATTCCACACTGAAGTGACACCATGTGGTATTTATCTTTCACCTTCTGACTTATTTCACTTACCATAATCCCTTCCAACTCCATGCATGTTATCTCAAATGCTATGAGTTTGTCTTTTTTGGTTGCTGAGTAGTATTTCACTGTGTATCTGTACCATATCTTCTTTATGCACTCACTCATCAGTTGTTGGACACTTAGGTTATTTCCTTAGCTTGGCTATTATAAATAGTGCTGCTATGAATATGGGAGTGAAAGCTTCTCTTCGAATTAGTGTTTTTTGTATTATTTAGGTAAATACCCAGGAGTGGAATTGCTAGGTCAGATGGTAGATCTACTTTTAATCTTTTGAGGAACCTCCATACTGTTTTCCATAGGGGAAGATCAGTCCACATTATCACCAACAGCGTAAGAGTGTTCTTTTTTCTCCACATCCTCACCAGCACTTGTTATTTCTGTTCTTTTTGACTTGGACCATTTCCAGTGGAGTGAGGTGGTAGCTCACCGTGGTTTTGACTTACATTGCCCATAAAGGTGCATCACCAGTCTCCCATACTCCCATTGTCTTCCACCCCAGCTCTAGTCCTAATGCCCTCATCAGAGCCAGCTTCATGGGATACAAAGCAATTGCAGTGGCCCCCAAGCTTGATTAAATGCTGTTGTCTATAAGAATTCTTAATTTTTGAACATTTTCATCTCAAATTAGCTTTGTGAATTATGGATCTAGTTTTGTTTGGACTCTGAAAATTTGCTGTAGCTGGCCCTGTCACGTGAACATGTTATTCCCCTCTGGTTCTGAACCATATTCTGGATCTTCCCTTCTACCCCCTGTGCATGTACACTGTCATCTCACTCTGCTCAGGGCTGCCATCCTGCCCTCACCCAAGGTTTCAGGTTCCTTGTTCTCTGGCCCCACCCTAAGGGCTTCTGAACTAAATTATTTAGGAAGAAAAAGAGATTAAAAGAACTGCTTAGAGAATTTTATCCTTTCGATTTTTTGCAGTTATACTTTGCTGTTGATGGGAGTAAGATTGTTATCCTTTTCGTAAAATTCAGTCCCACACAGTATATCCTAATTAGAGCAGGAAATGTGGTAAGGGCAGACAGAATCCTGGCCCAGAAGCCAGATGCCTGGTTCACTTTGTCAATCCACCACTAAGGAACAGGTGACTTTGCGCAGCCCTCTCTTTAGGCTTCTCTAAAACTGGAACAATGATGCCCATTTTACAATATTCTTCGGGAATTGACCATAGTAATATATGTAAAGAACTGAAAAATAACTAGCTCTTTCTAGCTCCCAGAGAAAATAATCAAGGAAGGGAGTCAATTTGCCTAAAATCGTGCAGCTGATAAGCTGCTGGCCCAGACTGACATGTTTGTTTGTTTGCTTATCCCTGGCTTGGCGTTCTTTCCGTTGCACCACTTCGTATCCAGAATACTCTTTCTCAGGAACCCTCTGAGAATGTGCCTGCCTTCAGGAGTGACAAGGGAAACCAGGCGTCCTGTGAGCTCCTTTCTTTCCAGGAACTCTGCCATATTCCTTTGTTCTAACTCAGTTTGCTCCTAACCCAAAGAAGTAACATCGCAACTTATTGTTTTTGTTTTTGACTACTCCCTCCTCTCCCACCCTTGAAGGTGTTCTTGATGTTGCAGCCAGTGATATCTAAGTCATAGATCAGATTACATCACCCCCTGCTAAGCCCTTCAATAGTCATCATCCCACCTCAAATAAAGTCAGACTCCAATGGGGAACATATCACCTTGCAGGATATGCCCCTGCTGGAATCTTTAACCTCATTTTGTGCCTTTAGGGCTGGATTACAACTTCAGAAGCTCTAAGCACTGAAATGTTGATGCAGCTTCTGCCATATGAGTTTACAAATAAAAGCAAGACTAGGGCTTCCCTGGTGGTGCAAGGCTTAGGGCGCAGCACTATGCAACTATCAGCAGCCACTGCAGCACAAGTCTGATCCCAGCCAGGGAGCTGACCCACATGGCGCAGCAGACCTCTCCTGTCTCCACTGCTCCCCTCAGCAGTGTGTTTCAGTGGATCCATCTGTTCTGCTCCCCACTCTGTCTCTGGTGAATCTTCTCACCGCCACACACCTCTGGCCTGTACCCCAGCTCCTGTGTGCAGAAATTAATAAATAAAAAAAAAGCTTCTATTAAAAAAAGCAACACCAAATTATAAAGGAGGTTTGACTTTTATTTTATTTTTGATTTTTTTCCCCAAAATATTCTACTCCATCCTGTCTGCTTCTTGTTCCCTACTCCAGCCTGGCCGTCCCTTTTAATGCTATTGGAGATAAAAAATAATTCTCTCTTTACCCTTATGGGTTCTTGGTGGAGACACCCTCTGTAACAAATATAAATGAACAGGAGAAAAACAAATAGAAGTTTACTAACATGTATCCTCCTGTACACAGATACTACATTTGATCTTAGCCAAAAGGCCCAGAAGCGATCCTCCTGTACACAGGAGAGAGCCCAGGAACTGAGTAACTCTCAGAAATGATCCAAGTCATCACCTCCAGTGACATCTTCAGTTAAAGACAAAAGATGAAGGAGCCAGGAGCCAGTTGTGGGAGATTATTGGGAATGTATAGCATACCTGGGTATGACTGTTGTGGTGGGGCAATGAGGCACAGGGAAGGTGGAGATGCTGGGGTGGGGGCACGGGGCCAGGGGGCCAGGCTGCTGGTAGACCCCTGGTGAATGTTTGCTCTTTCTCTCAGCTCTCTGGCACTCTGTGGCCTCTTCCTCTTGTAGCCTCCCTGCCCTAGCTGCTTTTGTCTCTGAGTGATGGGACCCTGATTGCCTCAGCTCCAGGCTTGGGTGTGTCCACTTGCGTATGCCCACATCATACTCCAGATGTCCATCATCAGGAACCCGAGCCCCATGCTCCCAAGTGCCTTTTGCATTCCAGGCCAGTGGTGATAACCACAGAGGCTAGTGGTGCAGAATGAAGCCTTACCCATTCTCTCACCCTACAGTTGTAATGCAGACTTAAAGCCTCAGCCTTCTCCTTTGGAAGGCAGCTATGCTCACCACTATACCACCAACGCTGACTAGCCTTCTCCTTTGATACGTGTCTAGACATTTGCACATCTTCCACTTCCTAGTACAGAGAGATAGAGACACCCTGTAAGTGTAAATGTCTCTTACAAAAGGGTAACTTGCTTTGGGGCCTCCCTGGTGGTGCAAGGGGTTGAGTGCTGCACTGTGAGGCTTCTGTGGCCACTGCAGCACAGGTTCGATCCCTGGCCAGGGAAGGGACCCACATGGCACTGCAGATCTCTCTTGCCTTGCCCGCTTCTCCTTCTGCAGTGTGTTTCATTAGATCTGTCTGTTCTGCTCCCCACTCTGTCTCTGGTGAATCATCTTACCACCTCCCCGTGCCTCTGGCCTGTACCTCAACTCTTGTATGCATAAGTAAATAAAATCTTTTTTTTTTTTTTAAAAAGGGTAACTTGGTTTTAAGGACTCTTCCATTTCTTAAAAATAACCTGTTCAAAATAATCTCCCTGTCAAAGAGATATATTTTGGAGTGACAATTTCTGCTACCCTTCAATGATTCATGCTCTTTCTGTAGGCTGTTCTTTTTGCCCAAATTTCTTCTCTTGCTCTCACTATAACCCCCTTGTCTACTTCTTTTTTTTTTTTAAAGATTTATTTATTTATGCATACAAGCACTGGGGTACAGGCCAGAGGTATGGGGGGGTGGTGAGAGGATTCACCACAGAGAGCGGAGAGCAGAACAGGCAGATCAACGGAAGTACACTGCTGAGGGGAGCAGCGCCGGGCACAGCAGGAGAGGTCTGCTGCACCATGTGGGTCCCCTCCCTGGCCGGCAGCAGGGATCGAACTCGTGCTGCAGTGACTGCGGTTTGTTTCATAGTGCGTTGCTTAACCCACTGCGCCACCAGGGAGGCCCCCCCTTGTCTACTTCTAATCATTACAGACCTCACAGTGAAATCAGCTCCCAAAAAAGTTTTCTGCACATAAACCCCATTAATAGCCTCCTGGGTTAAATGTGCTTGTGCCCGGTGTGTGACATCTGTGCTGGCACCCAAATTCACAAGCTCGTGCTCACACTGACACATTCATAATCCATAGCAGTGTGAAAATCACTGGTTTTGAGTTTTGGAGCCAAGATACCCAAGTCTTAATTGAACTTTATTTGCCACAGATAATACAAGAATTTTGTGTGACCTCGGGCAGACTGATTTCCTGTCAATGGGGCTGTATCCAGTGGGGGAGATAGAGAGGCTCCATGCCATCCAAACATTCACTTACTCCAACAGTCATCCATCCATGCACTAATTTTGCTTATTCATTAGTCACTTGCTCTTTGAAGCTTATGGAGCCAGTTCTCTGTGGCAGGATGATGGGGGTTCAGAATAAATTCAAAAGCAGGAGTTCCTAGCAGAGTGGCGAGACAAACACTTGCCCTTCAGTATGTGACTAGGCACATGGAGACCTACTGTAAATAGAGGTCAGGAGGTCACCTAGGGAAGCCCAGAGGAGGTAGCAATTAATCCAGAACTAGGAAGGCTTTTTAAGAAAGTGTCTCTTGAAGAATTGAGAGACACAGAAAGGCTGACCAAGGACCCACCTTTCAGGTCCTTGTGGGCTCTTTGAGGAATGACCTCTTTGTTTTATAATTCTCATCTGGCCTTCCACAAGAAACTTGTTCTTTTATTCTTGCCCCTTCAAAGATGCCTCTTTAGGGCTGCCTGAGTATCTTTGCGAAGGACTCCCTGTTACCTAAGATTAAGCCCAAGCTCCTCAGAGTGATAGTTAGGTTCTTACCTGTCTTTGCCTGTTGCTCCTCCACTTGACCTTTGCTTCAGTCTTGTCAAACTATGTAAATACCGTGTTCTCTGCCTTAGTGCCTTGTTCATGCTGCTCCTTCTGCCCAGCTCCTCTGACCTTTCTGTACAACATATTGCAATTAGCAATTTCTTCTTCCATGCCATCATCTCAGTTACTGCGTTTTTGAAATTATCTGTATTGAAATTATCTGTAAACTCCTAGCAGGCTGGGATGCTACCTGCATTATAGTAATATGGGATACCTGGTAAAGATCTGCTGGCTGTTTGACTAAAAGAGTGAGAAAATGGAAGAAACTGGGCTCTTTTGAAAGGAAAGGGATAGATTTAGCTTAATGCAGTTTGAGATGCAGAAAGACCAATTTGTTCTTATTTTTATTTACCCAATAATTGTACCCATGAGTATGGAGCACAAGGAGGGACGAGGAAGAGATGACAAAATGGATTAGGGTGGATTTGACTTTTTGGCTCTGAAAACTGAATGCTTGATTTCAATATTAGTACCAGTGCTGTTACTAGTTAGCTGTTAAAACACCATCCATCCCTGAACAAAGTTTTAACTCCCTGCTGTTCATTTATCAAACTCCTGATCATCCTTTAAGACCTTTGCAATGCCTGCTCTGACCTCGCCCACCAGCCCTGGCCAATGCAGAATGGGTCACTCTGTCACCACTTTCATTAACTAGCATGCTGAGAGACAAGGTTGTTCAGCACCCTAGATGCTGTTTCACCCCTAAGAGTAGGTAATGTATTCCCTGGAAAGACTTTCTTTTTCTCCTTCCTAGTGCTAATTTATACATCAAATCACATGTGTGTTGTATTTGGTTGCCTTATGTTTATTTCTTTAATAAACATCAAAATGTCTGCTGAATTCTTTCTCAGAGGGACCTAAGAACCCCATCACCTGAACCCTAATAGGTGTGTTAGTGTGCAGACTGAGAGGGGTACTCAGGACTCCCCAAACTTGCACACTTTAAATAGGTTCTGCCATCTGCCACATAAAAACAAAGCATATTCTTAGTGCAAAACACTTTTAAAGGAAAAAGACATAGAATTAGTGTGCACAGAAAGAGAAAAAAAAGAATAATACATTTTCAATAAAAACACCCAACGTTACACCCCCCTTTGGGATAAATGCCCAGCCAAATGGATTTGGCTTGAGGCAGGGCTGCTGAAGCCTGAACGCTTGCCATAAGACCAGGGCACCTCTGTCAGGGAACTACAGGAAAGGGACAGAAGAGGCCAGGGAAACTGGGAAGAAAGCCATCACCAAATCGCGGTAGTGGCTGATGATGTGAGCTTTCCCATGGGTCTCCCACCTACATCTCATCCAAGTGCTTCCTTTCATGTCCCCCAAGTCCAAAGCCAAGAAGCAAGCATGGCCCTCCTTCCTCTTCTCCATGTGCCTCCTCGAAGTCTCCTTGTCCTAATCTTCAGCTTCCCCCTGTGCTCAGCTCCACCCTTCATTAGGTGAGGCAGGAAACATGGAAACTCCCTTTTGTACGGGGCCTGCCTGTAATGAGTGCAAAAGTCTGAAAGAGTTGTTTCCTTTGGGTCTTTATTTTTAGTGCCCAGGAACCAGCCCATCCAGGGCTGACCCTCAGTAAAGGCATGTGGAAATGGATCCTGCTTTCTGTTGGAATAGCCTTTCCTTCCTTCCTGATTGGTGAGATTTCATAGGTCCTTCAATGTGGTTTTTGAATGTAACCGCTAGTGTGCAAGCTATCTTTGGTCCTTACAGCCCTGGACTTCCCTCAGAGGCAGCACTGAGCAAGGGGGTTGTCACTCTTTGTTTAGTTATTGGACCCCCCTACGAAGAGTGGGCAGTTTCTCTGGGCATGTATCTGAGTCTGATTTCCTAGCACCTAGCAAAGGGTCTAAACTGAAAAGGCCCTCCGTGAACATTTGTTGATCAAAGGAAGCAATAAAGTTAGAGACTATTCAGAGCTGACCCTCAAAGCAGTAAGTACTTTTGTGTTCCCTTGCTACAGGCCTGTTTTCATAAGTGGTGGGTTGAATGATGCCCCCACCCCCACCCAAACAACAGCTAGTTTATGCTCCAACCCCTATGATGCCGTATTTGGAAAAAGGGTCTCCAATGAATGACCTCAAAATGAGTTCTGGATTATATGGTTGGGCCCTGAATCCAATAACAAATGTCTTTATAAGGAGAAGAAGAAAAGCTACAGGATGACATGAAGGGCATGTGAAGACAGGCAGAGATTGGAATTAAGCAGCCACAAGCCAAGGAATACCTTGAACTACCAGAAGATGAACGAGGCAAGGTAGAATGCTCCTTTAGGGTCTTCTGAGAGAGCACAGCCCTGCTGATGCCTTGATTTTGAATTTTGGTTTCTCAAATTATGATAGAAAAGAAGTTCTATAGTTTAAAGTTACAAATAGTGGAGATACAGAAACTTCAGGAAATTAATAGAAGTTTGAAACAGAAATACATTTTCTGTGCAATCCCACCAAATATGGGCACTGTATGAACTGAACTGAAAGAGATTTAGGATTTTCCTTCTCAGTAAACACCTGACCACACACTGTAAGCTCCAGCCATGGAGAACTACCCAGTGTTTCATAAGAGGAGCCAGTGTGACATCTATGTTAGATCCAACATGTCTTCGGGCTTCTAAACACCCTGAAAGAGTATGCTTACCTTTTAGTTAAAGATTCTTTAGTGCAATTACTATATGCCAAGTCCTGTATAGGACCTTTATATATATATATATATATATTTTTTTTTTTTTACTTAATTCCTACAGAAACCCTGTTTCTGTTTTACAGATGGGATAACTAGGGTTGAGAAAGGGGAACTGGCTTGCCCAGGTACCCATAGATAGAAGGTTGCAGAGATAAGATTCCAAAGTGTGTGATTATTGTTGTATCTGATTCTAAAGCATACTGTTCTTTCTGCTTTATCAGTCTAAAAGGTGAGGAATTTCACAGTGTAAGGGGGTAGAAAAGCAGATAACTATCCCATAGAATGATTCAGTGCAAATGTAGAAACAATTGCTATAGATGTTATCAT
Source organism: Galemys pyrenaicus (assembly GCA_019455555.1). NCBI lineage: Eukaryota > Metazoa > Chordata > Mammalia > Eulipotyphla > Talpidae > Galemys > Galemys pyrenaicus. Next base: position 5,360,571 of record JAGFMF010011429.1, read on the forward strand.
TATGGTCAAGGAAGCCTTCATGGAAGAAGTGCCTTTTGAGCTGGTTCTTTACTTCAAAAAAACATACAGTTGGAAGGTAGCTAAGCTCACCACTATACCACCAACGAGGCATGATATAGAAAAAAAAAAAGTAATAAAGCTAAGAAGAAAACAAACAAAAACCCATATACTTATTCTTTATTATGCACTGGGAATTCAGAGCTGGATCAGTAAGGTTCTTTGGTTCGAGGAATCCAGAATACGTGTTTGTTTCTGTACGAGTGTAATACTTATTACAAAACAATGCAATATAATACTTAGAGAAAACTGTTACAGGTAAGGTTCCTAACTCAGGTTCTTTGTGCATCAGAGAAACCTTTTGGAAGAAGCGACCCTTTTGGAAGAATGCGATTTGATGTATAAATTAGCACTAGGAAGGGGAGAAGAAAGAAAGTCTTTCCAGGGAATACATAACCTATTCTTAGGGGTGAAACAGCGTCTAGGGTGCTGAACAACCTTGTCTCCCAGCATGCTAGTTAATGAAAGTGCGAGAAGGGGCGCGGAGTTCGTTGTGGCGCTGTTGGTGGGACTGACAGTTTTCTGACCTCAGTGTGTCCCGCGCGGTGATTTTGCGCCCAAACATGAAGCATTCCTTTTCAACCCCGGCACGCAAACAGGGACACCTCGGAAAAGACTGTTAAGGAGTCTGCTATTGCCGACGCGCCACAGCCACCCTGCAGGCAGGACGGTACCATGGCAACTAGGTGAGGGCGGAAGTGGCTCGCAGACTTTTACTAATCAGGTGACTCTCCCGCCTCCCGCACGTGACGCTGGAACTTCAGCACGCTCTCTACCTAGTCAGACCCCGCCCCTTTTTCACTTCACTGGTAATTGACAGCCACCTAGCGCAATGGCCCGGTAGTTCTCCAGAAGAGCCCGCCCCAAAGCGAGGAAAGAACCAATTAAACTGTGAAAAGGGACAGCCACGCCCCAGGTTTCACCCGGTTTGACAGACGCGATTTAGGCCATTTTCGGGTTCCTCCTCCCCATCCCATCCGAACGGCGACTGACGGGCCTTCTAGCCAATAGCCCGTCCCTTGTCTGCCTTTGGGGCCTGCCCCTGCGGGAGTGGAACCAATGGGCACGTCGGGTCTCGGCGGGTGGGGGTTGCACTGCGGTAACAGGGCTCTGCCCTAACCCCGCGGCGCCGGAGGAGCGGTGGCGTAGCCCTGCCTCTCAGGTGGCGGGTCTCTGGCTGCGGGCACGGCCGGTCTGGGCTAAGGGGCGGTGGCGGATGCCGGAGCAGCGCCGGCCCCGCCGCCCGGCGGCCCGCGGGTGACGATGAGCGGCTCCTCGTCGGCCGGGGGCCCTGTGCCCCTGCCGCCTCCCGGCCCGGCGGCCGCGCTGCCCCCGGGCGCCGCCGCGCGGGCCCTGCGCGTGGAGCTGCCGTCTCAGCAGGTAAGCCGGGGCTCGCGGCGCGGGCGGGGCGGCGTGCTGACTGCCGGCTGGCGAGCCTGCGAAGGGGCGGCGGGACCCGGGGGACGCGGAGCGCCGTCGGAGGTTCCGAGAGGACAGGAACCCAGCGACGGCCGAGCCCGTTTCCCGGAGAAATCCCGTTGCCGGGATGGCCGTGAGGAGACGGGAGGAGAGCCGGTGACACCCCAGGCTCCCGAGCCCGCGTCTCTGCGGAGCTGGGCTTTCCGCCGAAGACCTCCTCCCGTCCCTCCGGGAAGGGCCCGGGTGCCCTAGTGTCCCGCGAGCGGCGGGAAGGCGCGCCCCTTCCTCTCCGCGCGCGCGGAGAAGCCAGCCGGGCGTCTCTGCAACCCGAGAAGTGGGACGTCTTCGGGACCGACTTTATTGTGAATTACTTCTCATTTTCTTAAAGGAAGTCCACTTGGGACTTTCTTCCCCAAGCCCAGACCTCTAAGCAACGCATTTTAGCAGCAGTTTAGGGAGACGCTTTCCTGCTTGATTCCCTCGAATGAGCATCCGTGGTATGAGGATTCGATGTACGTATCGTGTCTCGCCCATCCTCTAGCAAGGGCTTTGAGTGACCTCTTGGATCCACATTGTATGCGGATAATAAAGGGGGAGACTGACTCTGGAGAGCTGACAAAATTCTTTATCATTGACATACTCCTTGCCCTTCTCTCCCCAAGAGGAGACGCGGAGAGAGTAGCTTTAAAGTGACTTAGTCACCTTTCACCCTGTCTTTATTTCCCCTTCCTAGAAGAGGACCTAAGGGACATTGTCAGTTCTTGATTTTACCACGTTGAATTTGTGTGAGGTGATCAAAGCCTGGTAGTTCATTTAATCCTCACAATTGTATGAGATAGCTATTTTTATTATCTTCATTCTCTAGTGGAGGAAACTGAGTCTGAAAGATGTAAGATCACTTGGCTAAAGCCTTGCAGTTAGTAAGTAGTGGGGTTAGATTTCAGAGCCGGGAAGCCATGCACGTGGTTGTGGTGTTTGAGTTCAGTGACCTCTCCACTGTCACGCTGGGCAGAATGAGTGCTCCTTCATACTCTCCCTCCAACTCCCCATCCTTGCCATGGTACCTAAGGTACACAAGGAAGGAACCAGAGGTTGGGGGCAAAGTGTAGGTAGGAAATGAGATGGATTTGAATAGAGGAAAGTGCTTGTGAGAGGGATTGGAGATAATCAATACAGTGGTGGCCAGGGAGCTGAGTTATTTGCAGAAGTAAGAACTTTTTGTGACATAAAAAACTAGAACATGCAGATCTTGCTGTAAGATTGCCTCAATGTGCCTGTTCAGGCATCTCTTTTTCCTAATAAACCTGTCTTCTTAAATTGGGCAAATAAAAAAAAAAAGAGAGACTAGGATAGTATTGCCCTGGTGTTGTGATGCTACTGGGAAGATAGAAAGTCTGAGGAATTTGAGGGTACTTTGGTTTGGGTTGTATTTATGAGGTGCTAGGAGAGAATAAAAGTCTGATGGTGGTGGTGGGCTAGACCCTGGAGTGAGCATTAATGTTAATTTGTCTGTGTGTGTGGGGGGGGGGCAGGGGAGGTGTCTGAGAGTGGATTCTAGGAGAGGCAATGGTGAACACTGAAGAAAATCCTGAGTAACAGAAGACCAAGAGGGGTTTAGTTTGGGGGATTTTTTAAAAAAAGATTTATTTATTTGTGTGTACAAGAACTGGGGTGTAGGCCAGAGGTGGAGGGTAGGAGGGGGTGGTGGTGGTGAGAGGATTTGCCAGAGTCAGAGTGGGGAACAGAACAGGCAAATTGACTGAAATACACTGCTGAGGGGAACAGTGGGGCTGGATAGGAGAGGTCTGCTGTGCCGTGCGGGTCACCTCCTTGGCAGGAGAATGGAACTCATGCTGCATTGGCTGTGGATAGCTTCATAGTGCTGCAATTTAACACCTTGTGCCACCAGGGAGGCCCTAGTTTGGGGGATTTTTGAGAAAATGGGAGATTAAGAGAAAACAAGTCAAAAAAAAAAAAAAAGAGAGAGAGAGAAAGCATTTGTTTAATAGGGCCTGATCGCTAATATTGGGTGAAATCAATCCAAATAGACTGTCCTTGGGATAAATTCAACTGCTTTTGTAAGCATTTGTCAAAGTTTTGGATTAGTATAGAAGGATATATAGTGGCTTAAGTGTGCAACTGAATGCTGTTGAGATCTGAATGGTATTTACAGCTTTCTGGGGGTGTCAGTCTTGAAATTTTGGAATCTATACAACAAAACATTTTTAATTTTGCAATAAAGTATAATTTGGCTTTCTAGGTCAAAATACTAAGATTTTAGTATACAAATGTAAAACATTAAAAAGCTACATTTTTGTTAAAATGTTAGCGATATACAATAAAGAACACCAATTATTAGTACACAGCTTAATTAATTGTCACAAAGTGAATGGTTACATAACTATTACCTGGATTAAGAAGTACAAAATTATTAGCATCCCTGAAGTCTCCCTTAGGATCTCTACCTTTGGTACCATTTCTTCTCTCCAGAAGGATCATTTTAATTTCTCACATAAGAGATCAGTTCTTACTTGTTCTTGAGTTGTATACAAATTGAATCATGTAAAATATAGTCTTTTGTGTCTGGTTTCTTTTGCTCAATATGTTTTTGAGAGTCATAAGATGTGTATGTATAAACCTCATTTTTTTTTTTAGCATTAAGTTATTGTCTTTGTGGCTAGGTTTTAATAAATAAGAAATAATAACAATTTCAAAGGTTTGGATATACTAGAAATTCAATAATATCTTTTTTTAAAAAAAGATTTATTTATTTTTACAAGAACTGGGGTATATGCCAGAGGTGTGGAGGATGAGAAGAGTCACCAGAGACAGAGTAGGGAGCAGAAAAGGTGGATAAACTAAAAATAGCTGCTGAGGGGAGCAGCAGGTGAGACAGGAGGGACCTGCTGCACCATGTGGGTCAGCTTCCTGGCAGGGGATCCAACTTGTGCTGCAGTGTCTGTTGATGCTTCATAGTGTGGTGCTTAACCCTTTGCGCCACCAGGGAGGCCCCTCAAAGTATTTTTTATGAAAATATCCTGAGGGACTCCTCAAAGTATTTTTTAAGAAAATATTTGAGGGGCCTCCCTGGTGGCGCAAGGGGTTAAGCAACGCACTACGAAGCAAACCACAGCCACTGCAGCACAAGTTGGATCTCAGGCCTGCCCCTGGCGGATCTCTGCCCCTGGCCAGGGAGGTGACCTGCATGGTGTGGCAGACCTCTCTCTCCTGCCTCGCCCGCTGCTCCCCTCAGCAGTGTATTTTAGTCAATCTGCCTGTTCTGTTCTCCACTCTGTCTCTGGTGGATCTTCTTACTGCCTGCACCTTTGGCCTGTACCCCAGGGCTTGTATGCATTAAAAAAAAAAAAAAAAAAAAAAGAGTAAAAAAATACTTTGAAAATTGTGTTATTTTAATATATCCTGTGCTATTTGGTAGGTGTCACTATTTCTACACACCCTGTTATTTTAAGATTTCTGAAATAAACTTGATTATCTCAAGGCATAAATTCAGTGGTTCCCCTAGCCTTTTCCTAAGGCAATGGTCTTTCAATGTTTTGAGTGGGTAGATGGGGTTATAAAGTTTTTAGCCACATTTTGGGCCTCTACTCACCATATACCAGCAGCACCTGCCTATTTCTGACAATCAAAAACAATTTCATATGTTGCCAAATGTCCCTTTAATGGGGACCTTTGCTCCTGGTTGAACCATTGTTCTAAGGTATACATTATTTTCATTTTAGGATAGCATTTGCTTGCTATTAGCAATTATTCCAGTCTTTATTAAGTTCCATGGATTCTAATGGCTGTAATGTTTAAAATACTAGTTTATTATATGTTGCAAAAGTATTGAACGTTTCCCCCTTCCTATCTGTCTCCAGGAAAAAAAAAAAAAACCAAAACCTTTATTTTTGTTCAAAGAAAGTCCACAAAACTATGTCTAAGGATTTAGTCTTGTCTTGTTTTATCCAGTTTTCTTTGAAAGAAAACTTAGACTATGTAGCTCTTGAACCTTTACAAGCTTGAGTACTCTCTATAGTCCATAATAGCTATTTGATTGTATCAAATGAAGCTGTCTGTATTTTTGTCTCCTTTTATTAATGTATGGTTTCATTTTAGCTAAAATTTAAGCATCAACTATTCAATATACCCTATACCCTTAGACTTAGGAATCCTGAAATAAAAATGTGTTTTGTGGTAGAGACATTTAATACACAGTTAAAAGTTTAAGTGAGAGCATTTCTTTCCGCCCCAAAGTCTTCCTCACTTGAGGATAATCTAATTGTGTTTCTCAGCTATTGAGCTGGGGAATCTTTTTAGTTATTGTTCAGTCACTTGGGGAATCGCATATTCCTTTAAGTATTTGGTTAAAACTCTACACTTTCCTTAGAAAATATGTTTGCATACTTAAACACAATCATGCATGCAGGTTTGGTTCTTTTTAAACATAAATGGAAGGCCCCCTATTAAATAGCTCTAACCTGGTTTAATCCCTTCTTTTTAAAAAATTAAATTCTTCAGTGTATTATTTTTCTTAGACAGTTGTCCATGTCAGTATACTATATATACATCTGCCACATTTTATGTAACAATATTCAGTTATGTTTAACATCCCATTATTAACTTTTGGATTACTTCTAGTTTTTCTCAGTTATATTGTTTGGGGTTAGTATGTGTGTATAATTTCTATAGTATAAATTTTGAGCAGTGAAATAACTCAAAGGATATATATTTATTTAAAACTTTAGAAGACATTAACAAAGTGTTCCTCAAAAAGAACATGCTTCTTATTACTTCTACAACCAAATTATGATAGGATTTGCTTCCCTGTTTCTTTATGTTTATGTCAACTTTGGGCAACATAACTTTTCTCAGTGTTTTCCAATTTAGTTTTAGTTTAATGTGTGCCGATTTAATATACATATTAATCTACATATACACATTTTGTTATTTGAATTAGTATTTATTAAATTATTACTTATATTTTAATAACTTCATTATTGCATACCACTTTTAAATACATGATCTCATTTATCCTTATACAACCCTATGAGTCTCAATATCTTTGCATAGATTTTCGCAGCATTTTAATTTCTTTGTGGATTGCTCCTACATGTTCTTGGCATTAATTTTTTTTAAAGATTTATTTATTTATGCATACAAGAACTGGAGTACAGGCCAGAGGTGGGGGGGGTGAGAGTGGGGGTGGGGATTGTGGGGGAGGGTGTGAGATAACTCATCAGAGACACAGTAGGGAACAGAACAGGCAGATCAACTGAAACACACTGCTGAGGGGAGCAGTGGGCTACACAGGAGAGGTCTGCTGTGGGTTAGTTCCCTGGCCTGGGGTTGAGTTAATGCTTCAGTAGCTTCAGATTGCTTCATAGTGCTGTGACTTAACCCTTTGCACCACCAGGGAGGCCCCAGCATTAATTTTTCTAACTGCTTACTTAGTATTTTTCATTAAATTTTGAAGAGCGTTTTTTTTCTTTTTTTGGGAGGAAAGTAGTGTACTACCCTACCCTTTCTTCGGGAAATGGCTTCCCTTGCCCCATATATTTTTTTTTATTTTAGTTGAGAGATATAATTGGTATACTATTGAATGTCAATATATAGTTTTAGGTGTATAATGTAATGATTTGCTGCTTATATGTATTATGAAATTTTTAAAATGTACTTTAGTTTTAGATTTATAGAAAAATTGATGTTTCCATATTTATTCTATCATAACATCTTGCATTAGTATGGTACATTTCTTAAAATTAACGAACCAATATTGATATTTTATTATTACTAACTGAAGTCCATTGTTTATTGATTTTTTTAGTTTAAAAAAACTGGTATAATATACATAGCAAATTTTGCCATTTTAATAATTTTGAAGTGTAAAGTTTAGTGTCATTAAATACTTTCTCAACATTGTACAATACTCACTAACCATTTGTATATTTCATCTTTTCAAACAGAAACTACCCACTAAACAATAAGTCCCCATTTTCTATCTCCCAATCCCTGCTAAACTCTCCTTTCTGTCTATGAATTTGCTTATTCTGGTCACTTCATATAAGTGGAATCAGAAGTCTGTCCTTTTGTGTTTGGCTTATTGATTGAGCATAATGTCTGAACATTCATTCATGCTGTAGCACATGTTAGAATTTTATCCCTTTTAAAGACTGTATAATATGCTACCATATGTCTCTATTCATGTGATTATACGGTGATATATTCTGAGAAGTACAGTTATATTACGTTTTGTGAATGTCAGAGTGTTCTTAGAAACGTAGATATATAGTCTACTACACATGTAGCCTGTATATAGGGAGTACTGTCATGTATTCAGTTCTTTGTTGACCAAAATGTTATGAAGGGCATGACTGTATATACCAGTTTTGTTTATTCATTAATTTATTGATAGATCCTTAGTACTTACCTAATGATTTCATATTTTCCTTGTTTTAGGTAGCAATGTTGATCACTGGTCAGACATTTGTAATTAATCTGATCTTCCCCCCTCAATATTAGACTGGGATTATGGGTTTTTGAAAGGAAGGTCAGAGAGTTACTGTGCCATTTTCAGCACATCATATCAAGTGGAGGTAATATTAACATGACTTATCTCCACTGATGTTAACCTTCATCACCATTAACTGAGTTTGTACCTGTCAGGTTTCTTTGCTATGAGGTTACCCTTTTCTGCTCGTCTTTCTACACTGTCCTTTTTGGAAGGAAGTCACTATACGCAGCCCACACTTGAGTGGGGATATTTGCTTTCCCTCTTGAAAGCAGTGTGTTTACGTAAATTATTTGGGATTCTTCTGCAAGGGAGAATTTTATCAGTAATCCCTTCCTTTTGCAAATGGAAACTCTATGGTCAGGTGACAGACTCACAGAATGTGAACACAGGGATGTTTCCTCTAGATCTTTGAGGCCCAGTTGCTGTAGGCACCCATTCTTTGCAGGGTTCTGGTGAAAAAGTTATCTCAGGTTTGAAACCATCATGCTTTATATTTTATTTCCCACAACAAATAGATACCTAGGACTGTGCTTATCACATAGTAGTAACCTAGTGTGTGTGTGTGTGTGTAATATTTAAAGAGCAGGTGTGTTAGAGAAAGGGGCAGGAAGGTAAAGTATCCTTGCATAGACACAAGTAGGCAGGAAGAGCTGCCCAGAAAGGGACAGGTTTGCTGAGAGAGGCCTGCATGGTTACAGGCGGTGGTCTTGAGAGCTGCCTTTTATGAGGGAGGTCAGTGAAGAGAAGCCCTGGCAGAAACGGAGACCCTGCAGAGGAGAGAGTTGAAGAGAAGCACCTGCATAGTCACAGGTGGGCAGAAGGACGGCTGCCTATTTGGTTTTTGATGCTTTTGTACATAGTTCTTTCCTTTGAAGAACTTCACAAGCTTAAGAGGAAGGAAATAGGATTAAAATACATTGAAGAAAAAAATTATGGAAGCGGAAAAACTTCGTAAACCTTCATTTAGTTATATGCATGTTTCTCCCTCTGTGTTTATGTTTATTAGAGATCTTACTTTATTGATCTTTTTATCAATATCTTTATCAATATCAACATCTTTTTATTATGTTTTCTAAAAAGCCTATTTTGTTGGTAAGGCCACTGTAGAGAGACAGAAAGCCCTTTCTTTTTGGGAATGTGAGCGCCCTGCAGTGTGTACCCTACTGCCTGCATCTATTCCTTATACAAATATTTATTGAATCCATTCTTTGTGACTTAGATAAAAAAAAATACATAGTGTATATTTGCAAAATAAAATGATGGCATTTTTTGAGCTTTGTGTTTTGTAAACAAAACTATCCAAAGAAGCTTCAGAAAAGTAAAACATCTGCATCCTAAAAATATATTTACAGGACAAATGCTATCAGGAATTTGAGAATTTTATTTCCTGTGAAGATATGTAGTTTTCCTTTGGAAGGAAAAGTTATGTTCTGATTTAGTGTTTATTTTAAACTTTCTTCACAGGGTCACAATTCTTAACCATGTGGCAGAAAATTCAGAAGTGAAACTGACTGGAAATAGAGCAACAACAGAACTGAAACTAATAAGTTGGGCCTGAAGTATGTGGAAAATAAAAAATAATTAGGCTTTTATAGTTAACAAATACATGATTTGGTTCTGCCACACATTCCGGCAACTGGAAGGAAAGAGAAATACTTGTCATTTTTTTAATGTCCTTGAATGTGTGCAACTACAGATTAGGGGTATTTTAGAAAAATTAAAGATAAATTTATTACTGAGAGGAGTTGGAATATTTAGGTTTTACACTTTTTTTAGGTTAAGTTATATCAGTATCTCAGTTAATTTTTTTTTTTTTTTTAAATCTGCACTTACTTTCTTCAAAACCTAATGCTGGAACATTATATCTAAAGATATAATGCATCAGACATTGGGTTTGACAATTACAAAAGCCATCTTCCAAAAAATTTTTATAAATAAATAACCTAAAGAATCACTTCTACAATCATGCTTAGATAAAACCTGCCCTCAACAAATTAGGTATATCATAACAAGGACATACCACTCTCTAGTATAAAATTTTTCAAAAACACGTGGAATATCAAAGAACATGTTTTTTAAAAATTTATAAAGAACAGCTGTTTATAGTAACACTGTAACATAGAAAAAAACCCAGGAAAAAGTAATCAGAGTATTAGCTTTTTACAGATAAGGCAGCTAATGCTCAACTATCTCAAAACCCAAGCTAATCTTTTTAATGCCTCACATTTTATTTTTTATTTTTTTTTTAAGATTTATTTGTTTATGCATACAAGCACTGGGGTACAGGCCAGAGGTATGGGGGGGTGAGAGGATTCACCACAGACAGAGCGGGAGCAGAACAGGCAGATCAACGGAAGTACACTGCTGAGGGGAGCAGCGGGCACAGCAGGAGAGGTCTGCCGCGCCATGTGGGTCCCCTCTCTGGCCGGCAGCAGGGATCGAACTCATGCTGCAGTGGTTGCGGTTTGCTTCATAGTGCGTTGCTTAAACCCACTGCGCCACCAGGGAGGCCCTAATGCCTCACATTTTAACGATTGTAGCCTTAGATTATATAGGAGCACATAAAGAATGGAAAATTGACATTGGATTCAATAAAATTTTCATAGTGTATGTCTTCTTGGTTTAGTGTCATATAACTTGTTTTTCATCTTTATGGTAGTAATGTGAATTTTGAAACATAGGAATTTACAGACGCAAAATCTGAAGTCCTCAGAGGTGAAGTTGTTTGGCCATAGACTTTGTCCATCTGCTTATTCTTGCTTCAAGGAGTTAGTAAACACATTAGAATTGAGTGGCCTGCTGTTCCTGCTTGTGGCAGAAACTCCCCAGATCCTGGGTCTGTCATTCACAGTCCCAGTGTGCTTGGCTGGTTTCTTTAAATTCGTCTCTGTGCTTGACACATCATCTCCTCAGCTTTGGGGATTTTAGGTTAGAATTAAAGTGGGGAAAGACTGTGTTTTAAACTTCCCTTTACAAGCAGAATACCCCATAACTCCCTTTTATGGCGTGAATTTAGAGTGAAACTTCGGAATGCCCCTCTGTAGTTTAAGTAATCAGACTTTATTTTTGTTCTTGAGTACTTGCTGTGCTGTCCTTTTTTGAATATTCCACTTAAGTCTCTAATTCTTTACCTCTTTAAATTTCGCAAACAGCAGCCATCTGGCGAATGTGGGTTTTGATGGCAAGAGCTTTATTCTGTGTAATATTTGGCTCTGATTGCCATAGACCTCTTTTACTAGCAATGTTTTTATGCACTGAAGAGTGTTTATTGGTTAAGAGGCTGAGCGGTAATGTCAAAGCTGAGAATGAGAACCCAGCCTGTAGGAGTCTCAATCTGTTTGTTGGTCCACTGAAATATCTGGCATTTTTTTGCGTTGTGGTTTTTTTAGACTGTACTTAAAAGATGCAGTTACAAATATCGGATGGCTTCACTATTAGGAGGAATATGAAAGAACAACAACAAAGAATAAGCTCAAGGAATTGGGCAATTATAACCAAAAGTAAACAAAAAAAACTCAACAAGACCAAAAAGCCAGGATAAACCAAAGGGACCATGGGGGGAGGGCAAAGACAGGGATGAGGGCAGAGGGTGCACAAGGGACTGAGGTGATGGTGCACCGGTGAAATGGTGGTGGGTACTCCCTGGGGACTACAAATGATGTCAAATATAATTAATAATAATAAAAAAAAAGATGCAGTTAAACGTTTTTAAAAAAATAATGAGAAAAAACAGAAAGTTGAAACTAGCAGCTACCTTTTGCTTTTTGTCAGTGAACGTCCAGGTAGAAAAAGAGAGACGATACAAATAAGTTAAAGGGGGAATCAGAGTTTTCATGATCTTTTTTTTCCCGAAAAATCTTGGTGATTTTTAAAATAGCCATATTTTTGTGAGTAAGGAGTTTAACTGAACTGTAAGTTATTCATGTGTTCATGTTAGCGTGTGATAAAACGGAGTCTAAATGCCTAAGTAGAGAAGCTGAGTCAGGTATTATTCAACAGATATTCTAAAGTTCTTTCTTTGAATTGTGTTGGCATGGATTTAGAAAACTGTCTGGTTTCCTCCAGAATACTTAGGTCTTCAGAGAATATGAATTATTTCCTGTCACAATGCTAGTCTTTTTTTTTTTTTATGTATATATTAGCACTAATACAAGAAAACTGAACTTTTAAAAAATGCAACATGAAAATCATTTTATTCTCATTTGTGAAAACATTTATAACAATGTTTTTTAGCTTTATCCACCTTTGAGAAAATTGGTACTTCTTTCATCCACTAAAATGTTAATATCTAGGTATATATGAGAATGAGCAAAATGAAGACTTTCTAAGTTTTTATTCTGAAAATCACAAAGTAGGCAGGTAGACTGTGGGGTGCTTACCACTGGTCTAGGCTATTTTATGGTACTGTATTCATTATAGGATGGAGTTGGTCAAGTTACAGAATTGTTAAGTTGTTTTCAAAATTGTTTTCATGTACTGACTTGAAAGATATCTAATATAATACAAAAATAAAAAAACACCCTTAAATCCTTGATTATATATTTTCTAGAATAGATTTATTACATTTTATAACAATAGTATAGCTCTCAACTTGAGTAAACATTGATAAAATACTTTTTATCTAATCTGTGCTTCATATTCCAGTTTTGTCGATAAACCCTATTATGTCCTTTATAGAAATTTTCCTCCTCCAGTTCATGATTCCATGTAAGGTCAAGTATTGCATTTAGTTTTTTTATTTCTTCTTTACGGTAGAACATTGCCACAACTTCTCTCAGTCTTTTTAAAATGTCAGTGTCATAATGTAGACACCCTCCTCTGTTTTTTAAAATAAAATGCTCCTCATTTTCTATGTACCTGAAGATTTCTCTTGATTAGATTCAGGTTCTGCATTCTCAGTTGGAATACTGATTGTTTGGTGATGTGTGCTTCGTAGGGTGTTACTCTGAGGGCACTCACTGCTTGTCATTTTCCCTCACTGGTGATGTTAATTTTGGTAACCCAGTGAAGCTATTATCTGATTTCTGAATTTTGTGATTCTGTTAGTATGTGTGTGCACGTGCATACACATAACTAAGGCCCATGGAAGATACTTTGAGAGCATGCATCGTGCATATATGTTGCTCTCCTCTTCCCATTAATGATTCATTGGTGATTCTTGTCTGAGCCAATTTTGGCAATGATTGTGGCAAAACAATGATTTCCCAGCTTTCTGTATTTACCAGTCTGCCCTTGGCATGGTAATAAAAATAAGAGAGAGGATGGTCTTGAGGGACTGGTGGTGAGAAGAACAATTAGGAAACTGCTGAAGTTTCTAAATAAGGGAAGGTAGAAGCCTGAACGTTGAGGCAGTGGTATTCATTCTTTCACTTTCCCTTATTCTGTCAACATATATTGAATATTGGTGTGACTGTACAGTAGCCACTTGAGGATACAGAAAGACAAAGAGGCATAATAAAATATAAGTGCTGTTAAGACCTATGTATAAAATATAGCTTTAAGGGTTACCATTTGCTTAAGGGTTCTGTGTTATATGGCACTGTGAAATATGTCATACAATCTGTGGTGTACTCATGGTTCATGTGTCATGTGATAGAATATCTGCTTTGTGCCAGGATTGTGCCAAGTTCTGTGGGTATAAAAAGGAATAAAACTTGATTTCAGCTTTTAGGGACAATCACCCTTTGGGGTGGGGGCAGAGGTACATAAACACAGCCTATCAAACTTGACCGTGATCAGTGTTATGATGGTGATGTGTACACAATACAGACAGGGCTCAGAGGGGAGAAATGATCACTTGTGGGGTAGTGGGTAGGGTAGGATGTCGGGAAGGATGTCTCAAAAGTGGAGTCTAGAACTGTGTCGTGAAGATTGACTTGATATTTGTCTTTTAATTCAACTTAGTTATTACCATTTGCTGCAATATTTTCAGTCACTCAAGATTCATGGCTTGTCACATACCATTATATAAATATCCTTTAAAATTTTTTCATGAACAAATCTTCCGCTTTCACCTTATTACTTTTTGCCACATGGCTTTGTGCTTTTAGTATCTAATCTCTTTAAGAAAATTCTCTCTTTTTTTTTTTTTTCTGGTCATGGTACTTAGTAGTTAGAACTGTCTCCCTCCCTTAACAGGAAGAAAACCAAGGCCAGAAAATAGCACGGAAGGGTTAGAGTTCATAGACAACTATTCTGGTTCAACTTTCAGAGCTTTTCCACTATCTTACTGTTTGCTTGTTGTATTTAAAATAGAATTTTCCAGTTTCATCTTTATTTCTACCTTTGCTAATCTGGAAAGCTTGAGTTAAAAGGGGGTTCCTGGGGGCCTCCCTGGTGGCGCAGTGGGTTTAAGCAACGCACTACGAAGCAAACCACAGCCACTGCAGCACGAGTTCGATCCCTGCTGCCTGCCAGGGAGGGCACCCACATGGTGCGGCAGACCTCTCCTGCTGTGCCCGCTGCTCCCCTCAGCAGTGTACTTCCATTGATCTGCCTGTTCTGCTCCCCGCTCTGTCTTTGGTGAATCCTCTCACCCCCCACACCTCTGGCCTGTACCCCAGTGCTTGTATGCATAAATAAATAAATCTTTAAAAAAAAAAATAAAAGGGGGTTCCTGGGGCCTCCCTGGTGGCGCAGTGGGTTAGGCAACACACTATGAAGCAAACCGCAGCCACTGCAGCACGAGTTCAATCCCTGCTGCCGGCCAGGGAGGGGACCCACATGGCGCAGCAGACCTCTCCTGCCGCGTCCCACTGCTGCCCTCAGCAGTGTGTTTCGGTCCATCTGCCTGTTCTGCTCCCCACTCTATCTGGTGAATCCTCTTACCTCCCTGGACTCTGTCCTGTACCCCAGCTCTTGTATGCATAAATAAATAAATCTTTAAAAAAACAAAAAGGTGGTTCCTGGCCAGTGTCCCTGAGTAGTTTGCAGGTTCCCCTCATGTCTGCATGGATTTTCTGTGGGTACTTTAATTTCCTCCCACATCCCAAAGATGTGTGTGTGAGATTAGTTGGTGTTCTCAGTTGTCCCAGTGAGCGAGTATGGGCATGTGAGTGTGTGGGTGTGTGAGTGTGCCCTTGGGTAGAAGGGCATCCTGTCCAAGTGTGGGTTTCAACTTGGAGCTGCCTGCTATGCTGTTGCCACATGTGACCTGAACTGCAATAAGTGGGTTGGAAAATAAATGAATGAATGAATGAATGAATAAGTGATTGTTTAATATTAGTAGTTTGGTGATTTTTTTAAAATGAGAAACAGGTAATTGACATAAACAAAATTTAAGTTTTGTGGTAAATTGGGTTTCTTTATATACTTTTGCTTAAACTTGCAGTTTCGAAGAACCTATAAGAAGAGTTTGAGGCCTGTAGTAGTCATATTGTGGAGCTGTCCTATGAGTTGGCACTGTGTTCTAAGCACTTTGCACTTACTCCATTTTCTCATTACAATTCTGTGAGGTAGAGAATGTTATTAGCTCCACTTTTTAGAATTTTAGAGGTTAAATACATTACCAAATGAAATGTCATATTTCAATTCCAGACTTAATTCTGCTGTTTGTTCCACAACACATTGTGGTACACGATGACCGTGTCTTTCTCACTCATGGTTAAGTCAAAACTTCTTCTCCCATCTTAACTGTAGAGCTTTTAATTTGTTAAATTTATGTAGGAAAGGTGTAGTCAGTACCATTTAGACTTCTGCTTTGTTGTGTTGTTGTTACATCATGGGTACTCAAATGTTGAAATACTTTGATGTGATGTGTATACTGTGTATTGGAGAGAACCATGAAGCAATGAGAATGTGAATGGAGAGAACTTTTTGAGAAAGATTGGGACAGAAGATTGTGCTAACAAATAGATTTTGGGCTTTTGGATTTATTTATTTAATAACATGTGGTCATAGTGGGCAAATATTAAATATGGGCAATCTGGGTTACTTTTGTGATAAAGAGAAGGAGGTCATTAGAAAGAAATGATGATATGAAGAGTCTGGGTCAGAATTACCAAGTTATCACTTGCTGGTTTAAGTAGTTTTCAAACCTAATTTTGAATTAAACATGTTAATGTTAATACTTTTTTTAATGACTTGCCCCTTCTTAAGGGATTCTATACAGTTTACTATTTGTATGTGGACTCTTGTTTGCAGAAGAAGAAGATGATAAGGCATAAGTGAAGGAAGCTGATTTTTCAAAATCTAAGTAGCGACAGCTTTAGCATAGTGAATAAAGACTGTGGAAAAGAAGAAATGTGCTAGAAAAAATTGCAAAGAAAGAAATGATGGGCTGGGTGGCTAATTAGAAATGGAGGTGTGGCCGTGAAATATCTGAGAGGTAAATAATGTCTTAAAGGTTTGCAACAAGGCACATGGACAGCAAATAGGCAGTGAATTTGCACCCACATATACAGCCTGGGGGAGGAGGCCCTGGGTGGAAATCTTGATTTTGGTTCCTTTAGCAGCACGAACATAGGCTAGTTCAATTATTTGAGGACCTCCCTTTTATTTCCTGAAAAATAAGTGCGATGATTTAGATTAGTGCTTATTAAAATTAAATTGTGCATGCAAACTAACTGGGAATCTTGTTAAAAAAACAGATGGCGAATAAAGAGGTCTATGGTGGGACCTGAGATTCTGCATTTCCATCAAATTCCCAGGGGTACTGAGTAGCAAAGATGACCTTGAGGAGCCTTTCCAGTTCTGTAATTCTGTTTATTGCATGTTTGTCTTTTGGAGCTCTGTTACACTCTTGTAACTTTATCACCTCTATTTGGGTAGGTAAATTCTAAATCTGTCTCTTCACTTCAAATTGGAAATGCCTAAGTCAATTCATCATCTTACACTGATAAACCACATCCCTCTCTTGATGTCCTATTTCTGTTATATTTATAAAGTACAATTTTTCAGAGAGCTTTTATATCCATTATTTCATCTGATACTTATAATAACTCACAGAGGTAGGCATGCAGGAAATATCCCCATTTTATGTCAGGGGAAACAGGTTCTGCTAGAGTTAGTGATGTGTCCACTAATGAGTGGTAGAAAACCACTCTGCCGTTAGGATTACTGATTTTATGTCCCACTGCTTCTAGAAATGCTATCACAGATAACGTGCTGAAAGGTTTTGGACACCATGGTATTTTTTAAATAGAAATTTTAGATTTACTTTTTAAAATAGATAGTATACTTATATGATTCCACAATCCAATAGGTATTATAAGAGGATGCAATTAAAGGGTCTCTGTACCACTTTTGTGCCCTAAATACCTATTTACCTTTCCCTGAGGCAACCAGTGGTAATTAATTATATTTTATTCATCTCTAATAATTATATATTATTTTCCCCTGTGAAGCTCAAATGATATCATTGCTAAATACTCTGATTGTAGTCCCTATTTTTTTTTCTTTTTTAGCTAATAGTATAGAGTGTTTGGTTATCATGACTCCAAGAACTGCCACGTAATTCTTTATGACCCCATAGCACTCCATTATAGAATATACTTTGGGTCACTCTAGTCTCCTGTTGATGGACATTTAAGTTATTTCCAGTTCTATCCTAATACAAACAAAACTGTATTATATACATTATAAGCATATCTGTAAGTATTTTTTTATTTTTTATTTATTTTTTTTTTAAAGATTTTATTTATTTATGCATACAAGCACTGGGGTACAGGCCAGAGGCGTGGGGGGGTGAGAGGATTCACCACAGAGAGCGGGGAGC
>JAGFMF010011429.1:5378322-5419299 GCA_019455555.1 Galemys pyrenaicus
CCCCCCCTGGCCGGCAGCAGGGATCGAACTCGTGCTGCAGTGGTTGTGGTCTGCTTCATAGTGTGTTGCTTAACCCACTGCGCCACCAGGGAGGCCCTGTAAGTATTTTTTTAAACACAAATGCAGAAGTGAAATTGCTGGGTCACATTGTCTGCCTTTGTAATTTGGAAGATATTGCCAGATTGCCATCTGTAGAGATAATACCAATTACACTCTTTTCAGCAAAATGTGCCTGTTTTGCCACTGCAAATTCAGAATATGTTATATATTTTTTGGTTTCTGTCAACTTTAGTGCAGTTTTGATTTGCTTTTTTCTTAGGAGTGAGGTTGACAATCTTTCGTGTTTAAGCACTATCAGTATTTTCTGTGATTATGTGTAATATTCTTAACTATTTTTTTCTGTTGGGTTATTTAGACTTTTACTGATTTTTAGAAACTCTTTATGTCTTAGTTAAATTGTCTTTATTATGTGAATTAAACATTTTTGGTTAGGTTTTTTTTTTCTTTTGATTTTGCATATGATGGTTTTGGTCATGAACAAGTAAAAAACATATTATGAAGAAAAATTTATTCCCTTTTTTCTTTTGTAGTTTCTAAGTTCTTTGTTATTCTTAGACCTTTGAGTTTATAAAATAATTCCATGGTTTCTTGTACTTTTATACATTAATTATAACATTAAAATATCTTTAAACTATCTCAAATACAATATAAATCATATTTTTATTTCCTTTCCTTTTCCCTTTCCCTTCTCGTTTTCCATTTCTTTCCTTGGCAACTCTGTTGACCTATCAGCTTTATTGATTAGTTATTTCCTTGGGAGTTCTTTGTTTTCCTGATCTCTTTTATCAATCTTCTCTTCATCCTTTAATCAAAGGCATTTTCTTTTTGTTCTCTCTTTTTTTTTTCTTTTTATTTAATTATTTTGGCATCATTTGTATTCCCCAGGGAGTTCCCACCACCATTCTACCTGTGCACCATCACCTTGGTCCCTTGTGCTCCTTCTGCCCTCATCCCTGTCTTTGCCCTCCCTTTCTTCCCCTCCCACCCACCGCCCCCCATGGTTTATCTTTGACCTTTTGGTCTTGTTGAGTTTTTGTTTGCTTTTGGTTATAACTGCCCATTTCTTTGAGCTTCTACTTTTTGTTGTTGTTGTAGTTGTTGCTCTTTCATATTCCTCCTAATAGTGAAGCCATCCGATAATTTTCTCTTGCCTTCTGACTTGTTTCACTGAGTATAGTTCCTTCTAGCTCCAGCCATGTTTCTATAAATGGCCCTAGCTTGTCATTTTTGATTGCTGAATAATATTCCATTGTATAAATGTACCACATCTTCTTGATCCAGTCATCTACTTTTGGGCATTTGGGTTGTTTCTAGGTCTTACCAATTACAAATAGTGCTGCAAGAAACATAGGAGTACAGATGCTCTTTTGGATTGGTGTTTTTGTGTCCTTTGGGTAGACTCCTAGGAGTGGGATTGCCGGATCATATGGTAGTTTCATTTCTAGTAGACTGAGGAACCTCCATATGGCCTTCCATAAATGTTGGATTAGCTTGCATTCCCACCAGCAGTGTACCAGGGTACCTTTTTCTCCACATCCTCGCCAGCATTTGTTGTTGTTTTTTTAATGTGTGCCATTCTTACCGGTGTGAGGTGGTACCTCATTGTGGTCTTGATTTGCATTTCCCTGATTATGAGGGATGCTGAGCATTTTCTCATGTGCCTGTTGGCCATGTGCATGTCCTCTTTGGAGAAGTGTCTTTTAAGTTCTTCTGCCCATTTTTTGATTGGGTTTTTTACTTTATTTTTCTTGAGTCTTATGGGTTTTTTGTATATCTTTGTGATCAGACCCTTGTCCGTTGTGTGGAGTGCAAAGATTTTTTCCCATTCAGTGGTGTTTCTTTCAAAGGCATTTTCTAATTAGCCTCCCACCAATCCCTACTAGCCTGTTTTGTCCTTTAAAGGATGTTATTCTTTCTTTCTGTTCCTATGGACATTACTTTAAAGTTTTTTTTTATTATGGAGATTTCAATACATGATTAAATGTGCATATTTCGATGCATTTTAAATGCACACACATTATATATTTTTAATTAATTCCCAGATACCTTTTACTGAGCTTTAGGAACTATCATCTCATGGTGGATCGGTCACTACAAGGCCTAATTAACAAATACTACCCAAGAGAAACATGGAAGAGAAAGGGCAAGTTTGGATCTTCCACCAAGATTGAGGGTAAATAGGATGGAGATAAAAAAACCGAAAGGCAAAATGTAGAGAATTTAGAGATATATTCTGCCTTTTTCTGTGGAAGCACCTGTTTTATAAATTAACAGTGCTTAGCAAATGACTGAATTAAATTCTATGGCTGATTTGAAGTTAGGTCACAACAAAGACTTTAGTTCCAAGGTTGTGTAATTTGTGCCAGGGGAAGCTCCCATTTAGGGATAGGAGCTATAAAGAATTTCATGAGATTAGAGTTTGCAAGTTGTTTATATCTGTAACATTGACTGTTGGCACTATTTGCTTATAGTCAATGGTGCACTAGTTTTATAGTATTTTTGTGTTCTTTTAAACTCTTGTATAGCGAGTCAGGTAGGAATAAAAGATTAGAAAAAATAGATAACTGCACATACTATAGTATAGAAGGGGTGTTGTGTTGTTAAAAAAGACTGACCTAGTTTGTGAATTAAAAAGTTTTGATTCAGGCCTCCCTGGTGGCGCAGCAGGTTAAGCAATGCACTATGAAGCACACCGCAGCCACTGCAACATGAGTTCGATCCCTGCCACCGGCCAGGGAGGGGACCCACATGGTGTAGCAGACCTCTCCTGCTGTGCCCGCTGCTCCCCTCAGCAGTGTATCTCAGTCAATCTGCCTGTTCTGCTCCCCACTCTGTCTGGTGAATCCTCTCACCTCCCTGAACTCTGGCCTGTACCCCAGCTCTTGTGTGCAGAAATAAATAAATAAATCTTTTAAAAAAAAGTTTTGATTCAGTAAGGAACACTTTCACCTTCTGTAGAAGTGCTGAAAGCTAATTTTGTCTTGGATTTGCTTTTGTTGTCCTGCAACAAGAACAACGGAACAACAGCTAAATAATAGTAACCAGAATTTACCTGAAACGCCCTGGACCTTAATTCTTTCATTCATCTAGGCTGCACAGGCTATTGGGTAAATGCCTGACTTGAAAGAGTTAAGACTAAGAAAGGGAGAAGGTGTCCAGGGTACGTTTGAGTATCTTTCCAAACCAAATGCTGTTTTCAAAGTTATTTCCTGATATCTGTGATTACCTATATTAGGTGTAAGCAATTTAGATCCACCTGTCACTGGATTTTGTAATAAAATGAACTAAGAAGTTTGTTTTTTATTTTTACCTTGTTAAAGGATAGTAAGTAGACAAATCAAGAATGTGTAGAGACTAGATGAATGTGCACTGAAAAGCTTGAAATTTACTCTCTGGTCCTTTATGGACAAGTTGGCCAATCCTTGATTTATGTCTTTGAAGGTATATGATAATATTTCTTTTTACATGGACATTTAAAATTTCTTGCTTTTTTGATCTTACATATTAATACTTTGTTTTTTCAGTGATTGTATGGTTTTTTATTTTGAGTGTGCCCAATTTAAGAGTGATTATTCGGATTTTGCTTTTATACTCAGTCTCAGAATAAACGTATTTGTATAAATTGTTATGATTTGTGTAATAGCTTGGTCAAATATTATATGTAATTTAAGGTATGATAATTGTTGCTGAATTGCCTTTCCTCCAGATTGTATCAGTTTATGTTTTCCCCAACATTGCTTTCCTTACTCAGACCATTCCTGACAGAGACTAAAATAATTGACTGTTTAATCACAGAGGTCTTTTTGTTTTCTGTTGACTAACAATCAAAGAATTCATTGGTTTAAAAAGACATCATTAATTTTGCTCACAAATATGTACTTTTGTTTGGGGTTGGTGGGAACAACTTGTCTGTTCACTTAATGACATTTCTGGTGACTCAAAGGCTGGGGGCTGAAACGGTCACTTCCCATGTCTGACTATAGCAGGGATTTCAGCTGGGGTTGTGGGGAACACTTATAAAGTCTTATCTGCATCGATGCTCGGTGTCCTCACAGTAGGGTGACTGGATTCTAGGGAAGGGTCTCCTAAGGGGCCCAGGTGGAGATCATGTCTTTCACCTTTTATGATTTCACCTCGGGAATCACAGTGTCATTTTTACGGTCACAGACTGCCCAAATTTAAGCAGGAAGGAACATAGACCCGGCTTGGTAATGGAGAAGTGACTCGAGCATGTTGAGAGCATGTGGAATGGATGTGTTGGTGTGGCCATGGCTTGGAAATACAGTTGACCACAAGGTGGAATGTTTTTGATGTGTATCATTAATCAAGAGTATGATTATACATCTTTTGATATGTTTATTGACCGCTTCAATTTTTTTCCCCATGACTTGCCTTTTTATAATGCTTGTAGATGAAATCAAATAGACTCAAAATTTTGAAGATAGCTCATTGTGTCCTTGGGAATAAAATGTGTGTGTGTGTGGCTGTTCAGTTTGGTGATGGTGGCGATTTATGGAGGAGCAATTATATGTAAAAGTCATCATATTTTTGTCTTTTTATACAATGGGTTCAGGGAAGGGAGGGTGAAGGGAACTGTGTGCTGTCCTCCTGGTGGCCATCCCTCTCCCTGAATTCACCGGTGATGAGCAACAAGCTGAAAGACACCTCCATTATCTTTGATCATTATTATGCCTCAGAAGCCAAAAAATGTTAGATATCTGCAAGGGAAAGGTAACACTTGGGAGGAATATAAAGCCCTAATGGCATATTTCACTATGGAAAATTGCATTTGGCATTTTTTTTGGGGTGCAATTTGATTTTTTTAAGCTTTTTTGTCCCCCATATAATATTCAGATTATCTCAACAAAAATGGTTTGACCCAACAGAATCATCATTTTCTAAGTTATGAGAATGCTTAACAAAATAAATCTTTTTTTTGTGCCTTTCCACTAAATTAGAATGTCACTCTTCATCTATCATCTTGTTTTAGGATAAATTATTGGTCAACAGAATTAAAAAAACAGAATTCAACTGAGTAGAATTTTTAAATAATTTTTACAGTTTTAATTATAACAAGATGAAATACTCTTCTGTTTTAGTCATCTATTTATTACAATTCAGCATTTGAAAAATGAGAAACCGCTTTATGCAAGAATTGGAATGAATCTCATAAAAGAAGAAGCCAAAACAAAGGGGACACGAAGGCTCAAGCGAACATTTACTGCCTTTATTGAGAGTCTGTGGGCAAGTTATCCATTAAGGGCTGATTTCTTTTGTCCACTTTGGGGATGGACACTCCTTGGAGCATTTTGTATTTTAATTAATCATGGGGTAATGAAAATATTTTAATGCTTTTGAAATAAAGTAAAAAATAAACAACTAAAAGGCAGTTTTTAAGTATTGTTGGTCAATTTGTCTGGAGGTGTTTTGATTTTTGTGGACTTTATAAAATACTCAGAAACAATAATGATACTTGGGTAATCCTCCCATATCAATGGTCGTAGACTCCACTGCTGACTTCAGAATCCTAGAGCTTTGAATCAGGAAGTACCTTGGGAGTGGTCGTGCTAACTTCCTACATAATATGAAGGTCTCTCCAACAATATTCACATGGCCATTAAAGATTCAATCTGTCTCAGCCCTGAATATTGTAGGGCAGTTACATTATGATTATAAAATTATTTTCTTCATTTTCATTGAAGTTATTGCTGTGTCTGTCCTATGTAGTCTGTTAGTTATATAGTCATAGAGGTGGTGTGTATGTATAACTACATAATGTAGGTGTAACTCCTCTCATTTATTTGCTTTTCCCCCCTTATTTTATTTCCTTATTTGCTTATTTAGAAATGGGATAAAGATAAGAATAACGATAATGAGGATTGTTATGAAGATTACATAAGATCACATGTATGAAGTATTTAACACAAGTTTATGGCATAGTAAGCATTTAAGACATGCTGGTAGTATGAATGATAGTAATTTCTCTGTCAACAAGCCTTTTCTTGCTAGGTTGACAGGGAAGATAGCTGTAGACTACCTCTAATACAAGTGCTACAGCAGAGAGAGAAGTAAAGTTCCTATTGATTGTAATCAAGAAGTCTCTATTTGTAATCAAGAGAATCTGGAAGGAAGAGCCCTCTAAAACTTTGGAGAATGAGTAAGATCTCTTTAAAGAGAATAATGTTCTGGATTGAAGGGCTCTCATGAGCAAAAAGAAGTGAGCTGGGAATGTGCATGATCTTTTTCTTGGGACTTTAAGCTCCATGCGTGACTGAGTGGTGGTTGGCCATAAGGAAGATCTGGGAAGTGAGGATGTGATGTGGAAAGGCTGGATTGCACAGGATTTTGAAAGTAGCAATGAGAAGTTTGTACTTTATTCTAAACACTTTGGGTGATATTTTTAGGTCTTTGAACAGAGGACCAAGATTGAAATCTTAAAGCAAAATAGATGTGATAATTATATATAGGTAGTTGGTGGTACCTGTCAATTTAAATTCTTGACCATAAGGACTAATGAAAAATATATTGTAGGGGAAGTAGTTGCTGTAATTCAAGATGTGTAATGGAAACTGTTGGCAGCTTGTGGAACAATAAGTTTTTAGAGTAACTCTGGGGAACTTCTTGTAAATATATTTGGGACTTTTCATACTTGTAGGATTAAGCAAATTTTTTAGATAGTAACCCCCTTTCTCAACGAATTTTAATCTCTTGATTGGGAGAAAAAATTGGGTTGGTATGCATGGGAAAAAAAAGAGCTGTACTTTTCTGGATGACTGCTCAGGTAACTGAAGGTAGACTTAACGCGGTAGAATGCCATCTTTCAGCCTAAAGGGAGCTTTGAGCATATTTTAAAACTGAACTCTTGGTTTCTATTTTTAAGTCTCTGAAATTTAACTGACTCAGGGAACTAACTTTAGGGGATGAATCTGATGTGTCAGACTTCAGCATTGCCAACTTTTTTTCTCTTTTTGATATGAGATGATTGGCTATCCCTTAAGCATATTTTATATTTTTGGTGATTTCCACTGTTTATGTTGCAGATATTGCTGGGAAGGATGTCTGATTAGGAAATATAGGTTGGTTAGCTGTTGCTCAAGTGAGTATTTAATTTACTCTCACAACACCTGGATTATTGGTTGGATGGAGTGACGGTGGGTTATTGCTTTTATTTTTCGGCTTTGACCTTCTCCCAGGTTGTGCAGATGATCTGAAATCTAGACTGAACTAGCAACAGGGGCATATGTGTGTAAAAGCTGCTGATTCTTCTATTGGCATGAGATGGACTTTGCATGTCTACCAGCATCCTTTTGAAGAAAATACAAAGTACTTCTTAGTTTATGTTCCAGGAAATACTAATGTGCTATTCTACAGTATTCAGCACTTATATAATATTCATGCCTTTTGAAAACATTTCCTATCTGTTGTCATTTCATGCTTACAATAGCCTTGTAAATGAGAAAGGGCTGATTTAATTCCTTTTTGAGAACTGGGATGCTAAGGGTTAAATAAGAGACTAAATTAAGGTTGCTGACTCAATAAATACATGACTAGGATGTCTATTATATTTTATATATTATCTTTTAGAGAATTTTATTTTTTTATTTTTATTTTTATTTTTTTTTCTTTCAGAGAATTTTATAGGCAGAGAAAACTGAATGCCCCCTTCTCTTTGTTGTTATTTTTTTAGCGGCGTCTCAGACATCTTCGGAATATTGCAGCCCGGAACATTGTTAATAGAAATGGTCATCAACTCCTTGACACCTACTTCACACTTCACTTGTGTAATCCTGAAAAGATATATAAAGGTAAGTGGATCTATGGACTCACACATCTAATCTTTTTTTTTTAACTTCATTCTTTTTAATCATTTTGGTAAAATGATTCTCTGATACTGCTTTTTGGAACACTGAATTGTCTGTATTTCACTAACAGTTATGTATATTAAAGAAACATGGCTACTGGATTGTTCTTTCACACAGTTGAGCCTTACACTGATGTTTGTCATTCCTTTATAAATGTTAGTTATTAATATATTTATTCTAGTACATATCATTGTGAATAGATAATATGAATCTAATACCCAGCTGATTTTGTCTTTCTTTAAAATGTAATTGATTTCTTTAATATTTTGGTAAAATTGGAACTTACTCCAAAGGGTCTATTTAGAAGAAAGGCTGTTTCTTTTATTAAGTTTTGCAAATTATACTGTGAATTACTCCATAAGTTAGAGTTTTATGAGTAAACCAAACGTTTAATTTAAAATCACAGATGCGTAGTGGGTAGGTGTGTGCATATATATGTGTGTGTGAATGATATGATTAGTTGTCCTGTGGAGGATGGTATGAGAGAGGATATATGGTGTAGATATAATGACAGGAACAATGGATTTGGAGAGAAAACACATAGATACTAGTTCTAGCTGAGTTATTTACTTAAGCTGTGTGACTTTGGACAATGACCATGACTTTTTGAACCTCTCTCCCCATTTATAAAGTGGAGATAATGATGTCTTATGAAAGCAACATCGATTTTATGAGGCCCAAATTACAGAAATTGATGTCGGCAAGATGTGATTAAAGGCTTGTTAGTACTAAGAAAAGAGGTCTCATTATTTAATAAGAGGTACTGAAAACTTGAAATTTATTCAGTTGCATTTTATATTTTTGGTTTTAGTACTTTTATCTTTTTAGTTTTAATTACTTAAATTTTTTAAAGTAGTAGTTGTTTAACAACTACTTTCCAAAAATTTAGATTCCAATATTTACTCTTAAAAAATTCAATCAAGTAGGTAGAGTAGAAACACCCCTTCCACTCATGTAAATGTAAATGCAGTATTAAAATAATTTTAAGTGTGAAAAAAGAACTCTTAAAAACTGCCATTTTCATGTAATTTTATTTCATTTTTCATTCTAACTATTTCATATTTTTAAAACAAGTATATTAATCTAAATGAATAATACTTGCTGTTATAACAGATGACACAATTCCCAGTGACCTACCATAATAAGTTTCTTATACTTAAGTCCAATGAGGGTGTTATTTGTCAGGTACTGGCTTGTGTTGAGTCAGGTATCCAGGCGCCTTCTATTTTGGGATCTGCTATTCTCAACACTTGGCCTCTGGCATGGCAAGAGAGGATTATTTGAGGGAGAGTTTTTTTTTTAATAGAAATAGCCCACATCAATTCTGTTACGTCCTACTGGCCATAAATCAGTCACATTGCTCTTTTTTTAGATGAAAAGGAGACTGGGAAATGTTGTCTTTTTATATGTCCAGAAGGAAAATGAGTCTGTTAGTTTACTATTTGGTTCAAGGGTATAAATATTTTTGCAGATAATAATACGTTCAATTTATTGTTCACATAGTTGGTTTTATCACTAACAGTGTCAGATAAGGCTAGAGAACTTTAAATTTTTGAAAGGTTTCTATATAATTAGTTCTTCATTATATATATATATATAATTAGTTCTTCATTATATATATATATATATATATTATATATATATATATATTCTAGCACATCCTCTGATAATAGGAATTAACGTAGTACTTAGCATATATAGGTTTTTGTAAATGATAGCAATTATTATTAGAACCATATTGTTGGGCCTTCCTGGTGGTGCAGTGGGTTAAACAACGCACTATGAAGCAAACCACAGCCACTGCAGCACGAGTTCGGGGACCCACATGGCGTAGCAGACCTCTCCTGCCTTGCCCGCTGCTCCCCTCAGCGGTGTGTTTCAGTCAGTCTGCCTGTTCTGCTCCCCACTCTGTCTCTGGTGAATCCTCTCACCTCCCTGAACTCTGGCCTGGACCCCAGCTCTTACATGCATAAATAAATAAATCTTTAAAAAAAATAGAACTGTATTGTCAACAGTCATAATGTAGTTTCTAAAAAGATAGTAGTCAAAAAAAGACACTGATGACCATATTGCAAAGACTTGTTTAGAGAGGTGATAAAATCAAAGTGACTTTTTATTTTTACTTTTTGTCTTCTACATTTGATCTTAGTAGCCAAAAGACCGAGAAGCAATATTTATTTTTTGTCATCTCTGGTCAGATTACAGTTAGAATTTAGACACTGCCAAAGACTCTCAAAAAAAGTTCTCTCAAAAGTGAGCATGAACACAATTAGGGAATAGTTGGTGAACAGACAACAGGGAAGTCCAGTGTCTGATTGTGGTGCTGAAACTGTCACTACTAGCAAGCCCCTTGGCTAGGACATTTAGTCTTTCTTGTGGGCTTTAGTTAATTTATCTCTACAATGAAAAGTTTGAGGATTTCCAAAACTCTGTCTTGTTCTGAAAATGCTTGGGTTGAATGAAATCTCTTCATGGTATTCATGTTAGGGAACATGACAATATGGTTCTAATGATAGGCAATATGGTTCTAATAATAATTGCTATCATTTACAAAAACCTATATATGCTAAGTACTACGTTAATTCCTGTTATCAGAGGATGTGCTAGAATAAGGACACAGGCATTTTAATGAAGAACTAATTATGTAGAAACCTATGAAAAATTTAAAGTTCTCTAGCCATATCTGACACTGTTAGTCATAAAACCAAAACTCTGTCTTGTTCTAAAAATGCTTGGGTTGAATGAAATCTCTTCATGGTATTCATGTTAGGGAACATGTTGCACTCTAATAAATACTGTAGAAGGAGCCAGAAAGCTCTTTCCTTGGTAAACCTAGTTAACACTGCCTTATCTTCTTGGATTTGGGAAGGATAGACTCATATATCCATTTCATGATCATTGTGTTGCCCTTGCTGTAGAATCATCATGTTAGAAGGCATGTTAGAAGACTCTTTCTCAAAGCCAGCTGTATCATCTGTTTTGTGGCATCATTTCTTATTTTTAAAAGAAAGTTTTTTATTGAATGATTTCTAAGCTATCTTTTTTTCAGCTGAACTCACAGAAGATCCTAAGAAATTATGTGTGAGGTCTTTTTTTTTTACTTTTGATATCTTTTGGTGCTGTTGAGAAACTGTCTACTTCTTAGGTAGCCCAACTCAAATACCAGTTATTACATTCCTGAAAATAAAGCCTTGTGTTTTTTAGTGAGGAGTTAGTTCTAAAACTGCTTTTCTATTAAACTTGGAATTTTTATAGAATCAAGTTTTTTCTTCAGCCATTCTAATTTTCTTACTCATGAAATATGAGTGTCTTCTCCTGGAACACAATCTATTTTGAACAAATCAGAAGATGAACTCTCTATAGTCCATTTTGATGTTCTTCTCTAAGTATCATAATTTTAAATATCATATATATCATTCTAAAAAATCCTTAATTTTTGTCTTTAGCTTGGATCTCACCTCTAACACACTACTATATTTAGTTGCCTGCTTTATATCTCCATGTGGAGCTAATCCAAGCTTGATATATTCAGAACTGAGTTTCTGAGATTCCTGTTCTGCCTTACCTCTTCTTTTCCTTTCATCTGAAAATGGCAATTCCATTCTTCCATTTCCTTGGCCAAAAATCTTGAAATTGCCCTGCATTGTTCTTTCATATACACAAACCTAATCGCTTTGCACTATCGCCAAACCATCTCTTGCCTGAATTGTTAAAGTAGATCTAACAGATCTCTCTGCCTGTGCATGTTCTTCAGTGTATTCTAACAAGAACCTATGAAAGTGAAAATGAAATCATGTTATTTTCCTCCTCAGAGTACCCCAGTGACTGTCTTACTCAATGACAGCTAAGATCCTTGTGGTTTCCTCAAAGGCCTTTCATGATGTGATTTTCTGTTACCTCTCAGGACTTATCTCCTGCTACTCTTGTAGTTTCCTCCTGTACAACCACCCTGACCTTTCTGCTGCCCCTTGAAAACATCAAGGTTACTTAAATTTAAAGGCCTCTGCACTGGCTGTACTTTGGCCCCAGGCACTAGGGCACTGGGCAACTGCTTCCACCTTTTATTAGATCTCCGTTCCAAATGTTTTCTCAGAGAAGCTCTTTGATCACTGACTAACCCTTTTATACTATTAAAGTCTTACTTTCACCTGTCTCCCATACTCCACACTGATGACTACTGTTACTATTCTTGTTTATCTTTCCTTAGATTCTTTATACAAATAAAAGGTAGTGTCAAACTATATATATTTTTGTGACTTGTATTTTTCACTTACTGTCTTAGATGTTTTTTCATATTGATTCATAGAGTGCATCCCTGATTTTTCTTCTGTGTAGTTGGCATAATTTATTTAGCTATCTCCTATTGGTAGGCAGTTAGCTTATTCCGGTCTTTTGCTATACACACAGCACTACATTGAACAACCTTATTATTTTGTGTGAGTGTTAGTATAGTTATAGTTATAGGGTGTATTCTAAGAAATGGAGGTGTGAAGAAAGTATGTACTTATAATTTTGGTACATATTGCAAAATTATCTTGTTTTAGTCCTACTCGCTATGTATGCATGCTTTTCCCCCCAGAGTCTGGCCAACATACTGTGTAATCAAGCTTCTGATTTTTTGTCAATCTGATGGGCGAAAATTGCTTCATAGTATAGTTTAAATTGGTATTTCTTCTCATATTAGGGAAGTTGAGGAATTACAGAAGCATTTGTTAAATGAATGGAATGTTGCATAACAGCCAAAACATGTCTAGGAGCAGTACTCTGTAATCTTTGTTTTGTTTCTTTAGGTCTTAGCACAAATAGATAAGCATTTGTAGTTAATGTTTCCTTTCCTGTAGAAATAGGACTTGAATGATATCTTCTTGAAAATTTACTTTCAAATAGTTTTGTTGAAATCGAATTAATAAAAATGTATAGAACTGTTTTTAATAAAAAATAAAAGCTATTACATGAATTTATTAGTTTGTAAAATGTTTTTTATCTTTTTAAAAGTTTTTTAAAAAATGTATTTATTTATTCTTACAATGTTTGCTTACTTTTATAGGTGTAGTCCCCATAGAGTTTCCATCATTAATTCACCCGTGCACCATCACCATAGTCCTTGTGCTCTTACTGTCCTAGCCTTGATCCCAGTCCCTCTCTCTCCCCTGCAGATGACTCTGATTTGTAGTTGTCCATTTATTTTTGTTTTGTTGTGGTTTTGTAATTTTTTCCCCTTAATCCTCTGTAATCCTCTTGTAAGTGAGACCATCTGGTATTTTGTTTTTCCTTCTGACTTATTTCACTGAGCATAATCCTTTCAAACTCCATCCATGTTTCTGTGACTTTAGTTTATCTTTTTTGATTGCTGAATAATATTCCACGGTGTATGTATACCACATTTTCTTGATCCAGTTATCCATTTTTGGGCATTTGGGTTGATTCCAAGTCTCAACTATTAAAAATAATGCGGTGATAAACATAGGGGTGCATGCATTATTTTGCATTAATGTTTTGTGTCCTTTGGGTAAATCTCTAGGAGCGGAGTTGCTGGGTCTTATGGTAGCTCCTGTAAAGTGTTTTTAATTCAGTGCTCTATTTCATTTGAGCATCACAGCAACCCAGGTGTCGTTTTCATTTGAAAGGTAAACTATGACTCAAAAGGATTCATTAACTTGTCCATGGTCAAAGTTACACATACTAGATTGGGGACTGGAATTCAATGAACTATTTTTTTGCTCTAAGTTCTCCAGAATTCACTAATCTGCTTTACACCATGCTGATAATTTTATCAAAAGTATTTTAGGTGTGACGAAATAATAGTATACAGAAGAATAAAGAAGAATAATATTTTTACTTATAGGTTGGAATGTAGGGAAATCATACAAAAGGCAAGAAAAAAGACAAAACTTGTAGGAAAACCGTAGATTTGAGGTGTGCAGCGGGGAGGGGAGAGGGGTCAAAGGAGCGGGGGCAGGAGTGGAAGGGCCCGCGGCAACGGGTCAGCGCTGCCGTGGCGAAGGCAGCGTTATGGGGACTACGGCTGAGGCGAGAAAGCAAGTGAGCACAGTTGTAAGAAAGCAGAGAAAGTAATGAACAGCAATGTAAAAAGTAGTGTAGGCTCAACGTTTTTAGCATGTTGGCAATCACCCCAGACTTGCTTTCCCTATATGACTTCTTTGTTCACTTTTCTCCGTTTGATTAGGAGATTCATTTTGAGAGTCTAATGAAGAAGGGCAAATTGCTTTGTTTGTTTAGTCATACAACCAGTCAACAGTGTTTTGGAAGAAACAGTAAATAGTCTTCACCCTCTTTGAGCTGGGACTATGTTTTTTGGGAACTGTTTAATTTAGATACTTTGCAGCTTTAGCTGCGGAATTTTTCAAGAGAAAAAGTATTCTCTTTGTTTCTTTTCACTGGTTTATTTGTAACATGTTTAAACGATACAAGCTGTATCAATTATAAAGCAAACCTACCTTGTAATAAAAACCACTTTTCTTTGTTCTTTAGTCTTTTTCCCCTGAAAACATATACGGTACTTATAAATTAATATATGTGTGTATGCACATGCATATATACACACATACATAGGCATACACCTATGTAGTCAATTTAGGGTTGGAGTGATTGGTTACCTGGGAGAAAAAAGAAAAATAACACTTAAGATTACTTTGTTGGGGACATTTTCATAGTGGTATTATAAATTGAAACAATCGTTTTTAGAGAACAATTTGGCAATATTTATGAAATTCAAACTATATCTTCTTTTGTTTTGGCAATTTTTTACTTCTAAAAGTTTATACTATAGATTCATGTGCCTTAGGATATAAAACTGTAAAAGATTGTTCATCAGTATATTCTTCTTAAAAAAAATTAGAATCATCCCTTTTCTTACTTAAAAATAATTGTTTAAAATAGAAACATTAGAAAATTGCCAAGCAAAACACAAAAGTTTGCAACCTAATCCTAAAATACATGTTTTAACAAAATGAAGAAAATTTGGATCCTGTTGTAAATTCTTAGAGCCGGTTTTTTTCTCTCTTTCCATAAAACCTTGATTTTTTTTTTTTCTTTTGTGAAATGAAAACAAGCATAGAGTAATGTAGATGGTATGTGTCAAGAAGTGCTTTAGCCAAAAGCACTTGCTCATCAGAGTTTTATGTCTAATCTACTTTTTTTGCTGTTTGATGATTCCCAAACTTTAATCATTGGTGGGTCACTTTGAGAAACTTCACTGTATTTCAGTTTCATTTATATTGTTACATACTTAATATTTTTTAAACTTTTCATTATTTTTAAGCTAACATTTAAATGTAATCTGTGAAATTATTGGTCCTATAAAAAGAATTTGTTGAGTGTCTAGTAAAATGAGCATACAGGGGTCCTTGTCTGCCCTGCAGTGACAGCATCATGGAGGTAACTTTGACAGGACCAGCTATGGGAATGTTAGAGCGTTGTTGAAAATGTCAGTCTGAACCTCTAATGCATTTCTCTGTCTTGATTGTGTCTTTATTCTTTTGTAACATTTACTGGTATACAGGAAGATTTTTGGAGTCATGAAGTTATAATGCTTATAGGGGAACATGGAGGATTAGTCTCTGGTTTTCTAGCAAAGAAGGTGAACCCAAAGCAGTTAAAGATAGAATGTTAAGGATAAGGTGGAACTAGAATGTAGGTTACCTGGTTGCTGGATCACTATTCCTGCCACAGCACTAAAGAAGGCATGATCATTGGAGATGTTTGAGAAAAACAACCTGTGGAATTAGTTGTAGGGAGTGATGGTAGGTAAGCGAGAAGAGAATTTTTATAGGTTCCAGTTAGAATATGGGTAAAAGGAAGCCAGTAAGGAAAAAAATGACTACATTCAGTTTTAGCTATTCTTGACTTTTCTTTACTAATGTTTTCCCCTTTAAAATGTTTTTAAAAATCTTTATTTCTTTTTCTTTTTTTTTTTTACAGATAAGGATAAAGAGGAAAATAGATTCATTTAAAATGTTTTAAATATCTGATTGGCACATATGATTATAACATTTACAGGGTTAAGAATTAATGAGCTTATTTTCTTCCATATCACTTATTATTTTTTCTTCTTTTTCAGAATTTTATAGAAGTGAAGTTATTAAGAATTCCTTGGTAAGTTTGCTTTTTGACAGGTGTATATGACTAAATGTATCACTACTGTTTTAGAACATGCTGACACATGAAGTTAGTTGAAGTTCATTTCTAGTGTTAACAATGCTTCAACAGTTAAACACTCTGTTCAGTTATTGCTCAAATCTTTATTTGTTCACTGCTGTACCTCTCTAGTGCCTTGAACATGCCTGACACTTAACTTAGTAGCTGCTGAATGAACTGATCGTTTTTCTGTTAAAAACCTTAGAAATTTTTCAACTCAAATTCTATAAATTGTGTTTTCTATAAAATATTTTGACTGACTTACCAAATATTATAATAAATGATATCTTGTTTTAGATGTAATTCTAAAGAATTTTATGTCTATGACCATTATATAGGATTTTCCTACTTGTTTTTTGGTGATGGCAATGCTCAATTAACTTGGAAGTGTTCTACTTTTGATAATGTGTACCCTAGATATTTGCATAAATGGCTCGATTTATTGGGCAATGTTGATAAAAAGGAGAGTTTATTGTAATACATCTTTTTAATGGTCTATGATCGAACTGGATTTGGCCAGCGCCCACTTTTTCAGCCTCATCTCTTAAGACTTTTCCTTACTCTTTTGTGTTCTAGACATGCTTAATCTTTTTATTGTTTCAGACCTGCCTCTAGTCTTGTTCCTTATGGCTAGAACATTTGTTTCTGAGTTCTTCGCTTGACTAAAGAAGTTTTTGTAGTCTTAGTTAATGTCACTTCAGCTAGGCCTGCTGTGACTGTTTCATCTGAAGTTATTCCCTTTTCCCCTAGTCATGTTTATTCACATCATGCTGTTTATTATCTTTAGAGTATTCATCATTTTTTTATTGAAAACTCTTGTTCATGTATTTGCTTATTATCTGCCTCCCTCCTCCTGAGAGCAAGCACTTTGCTAGGCTTGTTCGCCACTGAAACCTTAGAGATTAGTGTAGTATAGACATTCAGAGAATATTTGTAGATGAATAATCAATATTAGTGATGTGTTGTATTTACAAAATCCTTTACATGTTACTCCATTTTTATCCTTAGAACAACTTGGAAGGTAGATGGGGTAGATCCACAGAGGCCCACTAACCCCTGCAAAGTCCCACAACTGCAGCCTAAACTTTCTGTCTTCAAATCTCTACTTTCCTCTTCATCAAGCTGTCTTCTAAATGTCTCTAAAAATCACCTTAGATTCGGATTCTAGGCCAGAGAGTTTCCTTGAGATCATCTCTGAGGAGCTCTAGTGACCAGTAAAGCTCTTGTCCAGTATACATTAAATAATACGTGATAAATAACTGGCCCCAAGCCTGACATACAGTAGCTACTGAGTAAATACTGGTTTCTCTCTTTCCTCAGATGGGAACAAAAGTCGTCTATAGACAGAGTAGGCAGAGGAGCAGGGGAGAAGGGTGTTTAGGGAGGCGGTAAAGTATAAAACGTTGCCTTGATTTATTCCTACTCCTTTTTCCATAGTAAAATATTTATTATTTTTTTAAAGATTTATTTATTTATGCATACAAGCACTGGTGTACAGGCCAGAGGTGTGTGTGGGGAGGTGAGAGATCCAGCAGAGACAGAGTGGGGAACAGAACAGGCAAATCTACTGAAATACACGGCTGAGGGGAGCAGCGGGCAAGGCAGGAGAGGTCTGCTGCGCCATGTGGGTCCCCGCCCTGGCCGCTGGCTGTGGGGAGTGAACTCGTAGTGCAGTGACTGCGGTTTCCTTCATAGTGTGTTACTTAACACGTTGCGCCACCAGGGAGGCCCTAGTAAAATATTTAATTGGTTTTACAATATCTCATTCCTTTTCCCCTGGATTTGTATCATATGGACCTGAAGCTGCAGGGGTACTTTAGTGTATTATTCTACCTGGTTAGTGTTGTAACTGATATTCACTTGACTTTCAGATCCTTATTTCCAAACATCATCTCATATTTCTGAATGTTAACTCATGTCTTCAACTTCGTTTGGCTCCTATCTTCAATTTTTTCTGAACTATTGATGAAGTTGTGATGTCTTCATTCCTGTTGTACTTAGGTTTGATAATGTTTTATAAGGATATTGTAGAATGGATTCCAAATAAGAGAGAGGACAAAAAGTCTTCCAGTGTCCTTTCAATTTAAAGTTTGTGCTGTGGTTTTTCCCTGAGTATACCACTTAAAAACATGCATTTACGCTATAATTGTCCAGGAACAATTCACCTACCTACTAGATAAAAAACTCCTAGAGGTCAGAGACTGCCTGATTATCTTTATGTCCTTCAGTCCTGGTATAGCTTTTCTGTTGGGTAGTTGTTTGGTAAATGTTCACTCTTTGATATTTCTTTTCAGGGATTTTTTTGAGATTATGATATTTTTGACAAAGATTTTAAAAAATTTCATTTATAGCTTAATATAGGTTTGATTATTTTTAGTCTGTTTCTTAAATGGACATTGGGCACCATAGGAATCAACTATATTCCATATATTCTGGAGAAATCACATTGATACCTTCCTTCCTTCTTGTTTCTACAGAAGCAAAATTTGTTGGTGTCTTCCTTTCTTAGGACTTTGAAGTTGTTAAACTATTAAGCTACTAACTATGAACAGAGTTGGTGGTTTACATGCTTTTATTTCTACTAGCCAGTAAAAATAACTTAACTGGTACTCAACAAATATTTGTTAGTGAATGGGTTCTTCCATAAATATATTCATTGACTGACATCCAAGTTATATCCTGAACCCATAAACTACCCTCAGTTAGCTGTTAAAGGGTTGGGCTGCAAAACAGTCTTTTATTTCTAGCTAAAGCACTGAGTAAATTTTAACTCTGATGAACTTAAGTTGGACTCTAGTGAACTTATGAATATTCTTGTAACTCATGTAACTTTAATGTTTGACTGTTTTTGTTAGACTTCTGTTCTGAACTTGGTCCTCAGAGCTGAGCTACCTGGTTTTGCTACCCTGATTTGAAAGGAAACATGGAAAAATGGACACAGATTAAAAAGGTGTTTCCTCAAAGGCTGGATAATCTGTTGTATATGCTTGTACTGTACCACTTTCTAACTCCTAGATACTCTAGACCAGTGTCATACAATAAGACTCCTACAAAGATGACAATGTCCTGTCTACCGTCCTTGTTAAATTGTCACTAGCCACATGAGGCTACTGAGCAAGTGAAATGTAGTTAAGTCCTACCAAGGAACCACATTTTCATTTTTACTTAATTTTAATTTAAATAGCTATAAGTGGCTAGTGGACATTTAATTGGAAAGCGTAGTTCTAGACACTTCTCAGAAACTTTCTACTGTCTGTAATATTAGGAAGCAATTTCCCTTTCTGTGTGCTTTAAAAAAAGACTTTGTACTTATTCCATTAATACCTTTCTAAGTCAGTGTAATAGCTGTTTGTGCGCTTGCCTCAGCTCTTTTAATACATAAGATAAACCTCATAAAGTCAGGACTGTGTGCTTCATCTTTATGACCTCTGTAGGCATTGTACTGTGCTTGGCTTGTGCTTGACAAACAAGCAAGGGATAAACTGTATGTAGGTATATATCTGTATCTACATACCATACGTATAGCCTAATCCAAGTTATCATTTGTAAGACTCACCATTATTTTATGGTGTGAAAACCAGGAAAAGAGAAATGTGTCCCATTAAACAGAAACACAGAGTCTTGGCAATGTCCTGTGTGAGTTGTAATTCAATATCTTTTTGCTTTAAAATTTCTTTCACTCATTCTAATGTAGTTATTTAGTTATCTTTCCTTCCTTCAGGTGCATTGCTTGACTTGTGATAGGTATCCTTTGTATGTATTTTAGTAATAAAGTATAAACCAATTTGGTTTATATTTTCCTCAATTGGGGGAATTTTTTAAGTCTTGTAAAAAAATGGCTGGGGCCTCCCTGGTGGTGCAGTGGGTTAAGCAACGCACTATGAAGCAGACCGCAGCCACTGCAGCACGAGTTCGATCCCTGCTGCCGGCCAGGGAGCTGACCCACAAGGTGCAGCAGACCTCTCCTGTCTCCCTGCTACTCCCCTCAGCAGTGTACTTCCGTTGATCTGCCTGTTCTGCTCC
The DNA here is from genome assembly GCA_019455555.1 of Galemys pyrenaicus. Taxonomy (NCBI): domain Eukaryota; kingdom Metazoa; phylum Chordata; class Mammalia; order Eulipotyphla; family Talpidae; genus Galemys; species Galemys pyrenaicus. The sequence continues at coordinate 5,398,425 of JAGFMF010011429.1, forward strand.
CCGCTCTCTGTGGTGAATCCTCTCACCCCCCACACCTCTGGCCTGTACCCCAGTGCTTATATGCATACATAAATAAATCTTTAAAAAAAATGGCTGAAGGTTATTTCTTTATTGACAAATATTTGCTTTTCTGATGCCAATTTCATATCTCCTTGCTATTTTCTTGTCTATATTAAAACTTAATACTTTTTATTGAAGTTTAAATATATATAGATGAGTTTGTAATTTTAATATATAGCTTTTGTGAATTTACTCAAAATGAATACACCCAAGTAACCAGCATCCAGATCAAGAAATGGAATATTTTTAGTGCCTAAAAGGCCACTTAGACCCCTTCACTATTATTCCTCTGACTTTTAATACCACTAAGTTGATTTTGCCTGTTTCTAGGCTTTATAGAAATGAAATTATACAAGTATGCATTCTTTTGCATTCAGTTTTACATTGTTAAGACTCATTCATATTGTGGGAGTACTTGTCATTTGTCTGCTCTATAGTGTTCTTCTGTTGATGGGTGTTTGGTTTTTTGCTAGTTTTGAGCTCATTATGAGTAGTGTTGCTATGAACATTCCTGTACATATCTTTGGTTAAACAGATGTGTGCATTTCTGTTGAGTGTATATGTAGGAGTGAGCTTGCTGAAAATATGCATATGATCTATTTTAGTATACATTACCAAACAGTTTTCCAAAGTTACTTTTTCATTTACATACTTAGCAGCAGTTTATGAGAGCTCTAGTTATTCTACATTGTTTGATATTTAAAAAATCCTTTGAATTTAAATTTTTCATAGATATTACATGCAGGAATTTTTTTTCTGGTTACAATCTAAATCAAGAGAGATATTTTAAAGGGCACTGAAACTCAGTACATGTTGTGCCCAGTTTGCTAACTTAATAGGACTGATTTTAAAAACAGTTGTTTTTAGGGTTGTGCTTGTACCCAGTGTACCTGATGACTGCCACCTGGTGGTAAAAGATTATAGGACCTTATTGGTTTTAACATTACTAAAATCAGAGTTTCTCTTACAATATGAAGAAAAGTACATGATAAATTGGAATATGTTAGATGATAATAAATACAGAGGGATTAAATAAAACAGAGTAAGGGAGGAGGGGTGGTTGCTGGTTTTTTGTTTGTTTTTTCAAATGGTGGTTACATAAGGAGAAATAATTTGAGCAGATTCCTGAAAGAGGAAGGGAACTGGTTGTGTGTCTCTTTATGTGGGGGATGATTGTTCCAGGCTAAGAAACAGGAAATTAAAAAGCAGGAGTGTACATTAGTTTTCAAGTACATCTTAGAAGTTAGTGTGGCTGGGGGCCTCCCTAGTGGCACAGGGGTTAAAGTCTCAGCACTATCAAGCTATCCCCAGCCACTGTGCCATGAGTTCGAGCCCTGGCCAGGGAGATAATCCACGTGGCTCAAACAGACCTCACTGTCTCACCTGCTCCTCCTCTCAGCAATATATTTTAATAGATCTGCCTGTTCTGCTTCCTGCTATCTCTGGTGAATCCTCTAACCTCCCTCACCTCTGGCTTACACCCCAGTTCTTGTTTGCATAAATAAATAAATCTTAAAAAAATTAGGAGTATCTGGTAGACAAGGACTCCATGTCCTTATTTTTCTATTTTCTAATGTCTGTAGCATAATGCTTGATCCAGAGGAATAGATATCTGTTGCACTGAATAACTGGAATAATCCACCTTTGACAGATGAGGTGGTAGATCTATGTCTCCGAAGATATGTAAGAGTTACACGCTCTTCTCAATGTAGTTAGCATAGAACAATTAGTGGTGGGTGTATGTATAATTCAACTTTAATGTCTTTGGCGTCCATTAGCCACATTGTCCAAGCCATTTGTTAACATTTAGAAACTTTGATTCAGGAGGAGGTTAGATTCTTAATATTATATTGAAGGGTCATTGATTAGTTAATAAATAATTGGGGCAATGAGTAGAAGTAACTAAATTCTCCAAAGTTGATTTTGTACATATGCAAAGCTAAGGGCAAATTGTGTAGTGAACCCACATGTAACCATTTTTAATAATTAGATTGTCTTATAAAAAGGCGTTTTACTTTTGTTAGAAAATTGAAAATCTCATAGTGAGAATAAGAACAGCAACAGATGGTTTGAGTGAAACTTTTCTGTGTATTTGTGTTTCTTTAATAAATAATAGGTATCAATTATTACATACTTACCTGTGATACAAGTAGTGTGTTGGATGTATTATATGCATCCTGACTATGCTATAAGATAAGGCATATGCCTGGGTTTGTTTTTGGTTTTTAGGTAAGTAAAGAGGTTCAGACAGGCTGAGGGACTTGCTCTAGATTGCAAAGTTAGTGTGATGGGTAAAGCTGATATTTGAAAGTCTGGCTCTTGTGCAGTGTTTTCTGCTTCTTTTACATCAAACTTCCTTCATCTGATGAAATGTCTGCTGGAGCATAAACAAACTTCTAGAGCATGTAGTTTTAGGGGAAGCATGTGATATAATTATTAGAACTATAAACTATAAACGTCAGTTGGATTTGTAATGCAGGAACTATTTTGAAATCTTTGGGGAAAAGCTGACTGAACAATGTAAGTACTTTTGATGAATTATTGGCCCGACCAGTTCTCATACCAAATTTATATTTGAGTTGAATTGTGATCAAATGAATTAACATTTCAAGCCTCTGAGTATATGAGTAGAGAGTTGGTTTCTCTTGCTTATGTCAAATTATATGACCCTGTGTTAAACTGTATTATCTTTAGGGTTTTCTAACTTCTGTCTGGTCAGCTACATGGTTTGGAGGGAGACTCAGATAAGTAACTTGTGCAGTTATAGTACCAGGGAAGAGTAGGAGGATTCTGTAAAAACATGCATTATTATCTTAGTTTGGGAGAGGGTGGTTAGGAAAAGATTTCTAACAATAAGCAATTTCTAAGTTGAAACAGGAAGGATGAATAACTATGAATGAGACAGGGGAGGGAGTTTATAGAACTAAGGATTAATTACTGTTTATAAAATCAGTATATAGTTCAGAGTTGTATGTTTTAAGAAAGTTAGGGCAACTTTTATGGATTCTTAGCAGTGTTTCTTGTGACCATACATTTTTTAATTGTTTAGTGAGTGATAAGAACTGTGATAACTAGTTTTTGTTCATTCTATTTATCTGTATATGTGTATTTCTTTAATAAGAGGCTTCAATTGAGCCATTATTACAGTGTAATAGAGAAATCATTCTGACAATAAGTAATCGTTTTAGACTTTTTTTTTGGTGAATAGTTAGTGAGTTTTCAAAGCTATAAATAAATTGTCAGAAATCATTCTGACAATAAATAATTGTTTTAGACTTTTTTGGGGGGGAAATAGTTAGTTTTCAAAGCTATAAATATCCTGGTATTTTGTCACTGCGCTTTTAGTGAAAGCGGTATAGGCTTATATACCCAATGTTAAATATTTGGATATTTGTTCTAGAAAAGTAGGCTGGCATGTATAGACTAAATACTAATAAAAGCCGTCTGGGTGTTTACAAACCTGTGTGACCAGTTGTAGTTACCTGTACCTGAATGCGCCCGCTTTGGAATTACTGCTCATTGTCTGGCAGCTATTTTATAGATGCATGAAGGAAAGTCACTGTAATGAGAAGGACAGTAGCTCAATTGTATCAGTATTGTGTTGGCTTAGAAGGGCAACCCAGGTCATCTGTTCAACCACATAAAATAATTTAAAAAACCATAACTTTACCCTCCAAAGCCTTCTAATTTATTTTAGAAAGGAGTGTTTACAAAGATTTGATACAACTGCTTCCCAAGCGTCCCTTTTCCTTATGCAGTGTATGACCCTTCCTATAGATGCAGACACAATTCTTTCCTTTTTTTCTCTTTGGAAAGGGTGGTTGTTTCATGCTTTTTTCCCCCTGGTACTTTATTACTGATGGTGAGAATTTGACGTGAGTCCATTTTATATTCTAAAGCACGTGTACTTTTGTTGAGAAGCAATTGTACACATTGGGAAACAAATCACTGCCTTTTCTGGTGGCTTAATTTGAAGGCCAGGGAGGTTTTCCAGCTCTGTTTTTTATTTATTTTTAAATATTTTTATTTATTTATGCAGATAAGAGCTGGGGTGCAGGCCAGAGTCCAGGGCAGTGAGAGGAGTGACCAGAGACAGTGGGGAGCAGAACAGGCAGACTGACTGAAGCACACTGCTAAGGGGATCAGTGGGTGAGGCAGGAGAGGTCTGCTGCACCATGTGGGTTCCCTCCCTGGCCGGAGGCAGGGATCAAACTTGTGCTGCAGTGGCTGCGGTTTGCTTCATAGTGCATTGCTTAACCCACTGCGCCACCAGGGAGGCCCCAGCTCTGTTTTTTAGATCTTAAGGCCTAAAATTGCATGAGGAAGTGATATGTTCATTTGACTTACCTCCGCTGACTCCTTCATTTAAGATGCTATATCTTTTCTGTTACTGGATCTTTTTAAAAAAGTTTCATTACTTTTTATTGAGATATATAGCACCTAGTAACATACACAAATGGTAGCTTGATGCCTTTTCAAAGAGAGCCAGATCAATGAAACCAGGTCAAGAAACAGCATTGTCAGTAAGAACTTCTAGTTAACTATCTCCCAAAGAGAACCCCTATCCTGACTTTTTAGCCCTACAGATTAGTTCTGCTTGTTTTTAAACTTTATACGACATATATTTTCTTGCTTAACATAATATTTAATGAGATTCATCCATATTATTGTATGTAGTAGTTAATTCTAAGTCCTAATTCTCTTTCTCTTAGGTATATACTTAGTGGAATTAAGTGCTGGGTCATAAGTTATCTTCAGTTGTAGTAGATTTTGTCATAAAATACCAAGCAAAATGTTTGTATCAGTTACATCCTTACCAGCAGTGGGAAGTTTTTACTTGCTCCTTATCTTCACCCAATTTTGTATTAACTTTTTAAAATTTCGTTGGGATAGTGATATTGTATTGTGATTTTAATTTATATCCCCTTATGTGCTGTCCTAGTTGAGCAAGTTTTCCAGTGTTTATTGGCCAGTTAGATACTCTTTTTTTTTTTTAAATAAAGTGCCTATTCTGGAAAAATATGTTAATTAATGCCAATTAAGACTAAACAAATTCTTTTTAAAATTTATATATATTTTGCATCATTATTCATTGTTAAACAATGTTTGCTTTCATATCTCAGTTGTAACCTCCATACAATTTCCACCACCAGTTCACCCCTGTACTATCACCACAGTCCCTTGTGCTCCTTCCTCCCTTCTACTGATCTCTTCCTCTCCCTTGTAGAATGACTCTGCTTTGCAATTGTGTTTATTTTTGTTTTGTTGTATTTATTATCATTTTTCCTTGCTGCCTTATTTGGTTCCCTAATATTCCTACTTTATGTGAAACCATTTTATGTTTTTTTTTCTTCTGCCTTATTTCACCAAGCATAATTCCGCTTAGCTCCATCTATGTTACTGTGAATAGCATTAGTTTATCCTTTTTGATTGTTGAATAATATTCCACATCTTGATTCAGTTGTCTATTTTTGGGCATTTGAATTGTTTCCAAGTGTTACCTATTATCAATAGTGTTGCAATAAACATAGGGGTACAGGTTTTCTTTCGAATCAGTGTTTTTGTGTTCTTTGGGGAGACCGCTAGGAGTGGAATTGCTGGGTCACATGGTAGCTCCATTTTTTGTAGTCTGAGGAACCTCCACACAGCTTTCCACAGTGGTTGGAACAGCTTGCGCTCCCACCAGCAGTGTAGGAGAGACAAATAAATTTATGCAAAGATTTGAACTTAAAAAAACTTTGTGGTATATATTCAATGTCACTTGATAGGTTTTTTTTTTTTTAATATATAGGGATTCATTTACCTCAGTGGGTCATCCATTTATTTATCTATTTTTTAAAATTATTTAAAGTAGCTGAGCTTTTTTTTTTTCCTTAAATTTTGTGTAGAAGAACTGGGGTATAGGCTGGGGTGGGGTGGTGATTTACCAGAGACAGAGTGGGGTAGGGAGCAGAACACACAGATTTACTGAAATACACTGCTAAGGGGAGCAGTAGGAAAGACAGGAGCAGTCTGGTGTACCATATTCTGGCAAGCTCCCTTGCTGGGGGTTTCAGGCTCTTGAGGTCAAAGTGCTAATATTTAACCCTTATGCCACCAGGGACATCCCTCACTTGATAGTTTAAGTAGCATTTTTTTGTGTTTCCTACTTGTGACTCTTCAAGGACATGAGGAATTGGTGATCTGTTGAATTCTTGTTAAGTGAAGTATTATCATATGAATTTTTTATATTTACATCACATTGTTGGTCTCCCTTCCCTTCCCTTACATTATTTAACTTTTTCTCAATGATGAAGGGTTATTGTAAAGAACATCAGGTACTATATCTGACCTGTCCTGCAGGGGTTAGATACTTCCATCTAATGCTAGCCTAGATATTCTCTGTGTCCTTTTCAAGTATGATGTGGCTTTGTATGGTACTGCTACCAATAAGTGTTTAATGGAGGCTAATGCTATTAGATGTTATTGTTACTCTATTTAAACTTCATAAAAGCCCTGTAAGGTGATAGTTGTTTCAGTTTTTATAACTGAAGACTCTGAAACCCCTCAGGACACTGAGAGAATTGAGTAATTTAGTAGTGTAGCTTATCTATAGCACTTTTCTCTGTACTGCACCTCCTCTCACTTGCTTATTTGACAGAGCAAAGGGTGAAGTTAAATGACTATCCACAAACAGTGATCTGACTGGCTTATTTGCTGCTGTTTAAGCTCCTCTACATTTCTAGCAATCGCTGCAGTGCCTGCATAGCTTAGTGGTCACATTCAGCCAGTGATTACTAAGAGATTATCTAAAATACCTCAAACCAGTAACTTCTGCCAATGGATTGGGCATCCATTTAAAAAGTTGAGGCAGTGTTAAAGTCTGCCCTAGCTTTTACTTTCTGCTAGATTCTCCAGCTATCTTCTGTATGTGAGTGCTAGCTCATGGGCAGCCAGGGATGCATGAATTATTTAGACACTCTTTGGCTTCTACTGTAAGGATGTGTGGAGACCGTATCACAGCCCCCTGTTGCAATCTCATTTTCCAGATCTTCCTATTAAGTTTCTGCTTAGTCAGCCAGTTTTTTGCTTATTTGAACCACAGCTCCACCCTCAGGCTACCTGAGTTGTTTTTCCCCATTCGTTTGTCACTGAGATCACTGGTGTAACTGACTGCATCACTGAGCTGGGGTTTTTCCATACTCCATTCTAGATCAAGGCAGTTATCTCCAACAGTAAAGCTGCTAATTTTGACCACTTGTCCCCTCTCCACAAATAGAACATTTTTGCAGACCTGGGGTGGGAATGAAGAGGTAGCGTCGGACAAGAATTCCAGAATCACCTGTGCTTACCAATATAAAGTAGTGTTTCATCAGTGATTGTTTTTCAATTTGATGTATATTGTAGTTGATTTCCAGAACCTTGAAATTACTCTTTGTGGCAGTTTTGTTCAGCTTTATTATTGCTTTTTTGGGGAAAATTTTAAAGAGCTACTTACTCTTCCATGTTAGAAATCCCACCCCTCTTTTAGATTTTTATATTTAGTATTTTGCTCTTCATTCTTTTTGCAGCACAAATGTCCCATCTGGATCCATTTTTCATATGCCTGAATTACATCCTTTAGAATTTTCTTTAACAAGCATAGTCTGGTGTCATACTCACAAGTTTCTTGTCTGAAAATATATTTACTCTTTGTGAAGAGTATTTTTACTAAGTGTAGAATTCTAGGTTGGTAGCCCTCAATCCCCAACATTGAAAATAAAATTCTTATGCCTTCTGGTGCTTTTGTTTTTGCTGTTGAGAAGTCAGAGATTAGCCTGTCATTTAAAAGTCTTCTTATTAAGGCAAATTTTAAGATCATATCTTTGTTTTGGTATTCTGTAGCTTCACTTTGAAATGTGAATATTGTTTCGTTAGTCCAGGAAAATTGCCACTTTTGCATCAAATAATTCCTGATTGTTTCTACCTTGGGAGCTTCTGATTAAATATACATCAGATATTTTCACTGTTATTTATCTTTTATTAGTGTTTATTCGATATTTTTCTTCTTTTCTTTCTGTGATGCATTCAGTATAATTTCTTTTTCTAAGGAAGAACCTCCTCTACCATATGGCAACCTACTCTGCAGAAATTCATAGGCAGGGTCTGGGTGGATTTAGTGTTGTTTTATTCATGTGCTGCGAGCAGATAGCTCTTCTGTGGTCCCAGTTCAATGTGGAAAGGGACTTCTTTAGACATGGCTGGGGTCTGTGCCTGGGTTTTGAATTACGTGCTTGCCTGCATCTAAGCTTGTCAAAACCAAAGCCCGAGATTTATACAGTTGGCAAATTCTTTCAAGACCAAATCCCTCTATCTCTAGATTTATTTCTCTGAGTTCTAGCTTTTCTCTCTGACTTGAGAATTCTTTGTTTGCGATGGTAATTAGTATTTTAAGATATCTTAAGTATTTTTCAGTGTTTTCAGTGGGAGGATTATCTCGTTTGTCACCATCAGAAGTGAGATGGTTCCTTTCCACTTATTCCTTGGACCATGTATGAAAATTAGTCTTATTATTTTATAGTTACCTCACATGTTTTACCCAAAACATTGTTATCTGTATTCTTGCTATCCATATTTTAAAATAAATTTGCCTGGAATAACTTTGGCTTCTTCAATTTATTCAGCCTGCTTCAGAAGAAGGTTTGCCATTACCTAACGTATCAGAATATGCAGTCAGTATTTAGTGTGGTCAACTCCTTGCATTGGAAATATCTGAGATGTATATTTTTTTAGCACTGAATATTTCATATGTATTTCTTAAAGAAATCCTTGTATGAGATCTCTTCCATGATTGTCCCTGTTTGTGGGAATTAAAATGATTAAAATTTGGAAGATTGAATCAATACTATTATTTAGTTCACAGTCCTGTCGCTCCAACTTTACTTTGCCAATTATACAAATAAAAATTGTATATACTTAAAATTTGTGTGTTGTTTTGATATATGTATATATTGTGAAATGACTATCAAAATCAAGTTAATTAACATTAACTAACAGTTTCTTTTTGTGGTAATAACAATACTGCTCTTTTAGCAAATATCTTTTAGCAAACAGTGAGTATTATTCACTGTAATCACCATGTTATAGCTGCAATTTCCAAACTTATTTATCCCCAACTGAAACTGTATTTTACTTAGCCTTTTCCCTTGGCAGACACCATTATATTCCATTTCTATGTTCAAATGTTAAATGGTACAATGCAGTACTTGCCTTTCTATGTCTGGCTCACTTATCATAATATTCTCCAGATCCATTCATGTTGTTGCAAATGGTGGGATGTACTTCCTTTTTTTTTTTTTAAGACTGAATAATATTCCATTGCATATATATGTCATATTTCTTAGTCATCATTTTGAACTCATAGATTCTTAAGTTATTCAGTAGGTTGTAATGCATTACTATAATTTATTTTGATGGTTAAATTGCCCCACAATTAATGAGAGTATGGTAAGTTGGTTTCTTTGTTAATTTGATCTGTCCCCATCATTCTTTTAATATAGCTTTATTTTCTGGTATAAGATGTACCTGATTTGTTTTATACTTTTTCTACCATGACCCCTAGAATCATACATTTTCCTGATAAATCTTAGTTCTTTTAGTGAGAATAGACAATACGATCTGAGCATGCTCCTTGTTGCTAGTGTGCTCTTCTAGAATGTCTTGGGAAACTAAGCTATGAAATACACATGAATTTACATATGCACACAAACACACCTACATAAGTCGTGTTTCCATACCTTTATCTCCAATTATATCCAACTGAACTTTCAGTTTATTTCCAATAGTGAAAAACCTGGTGTCCTCTGTCCTCATAATCTTTACTCTGATGCTTAGAATACACAGAAAGTGGCTAGTTAAAATTGCTAACCTTTGGCACTGCAAAAACCAAATGTATACACTATGCTGCTATGTAACCTTTTGCAAAAATCTGTTGATTCATCATTTCATCAGACAATGTAATTATTTAAACAGAGGCTTGAATCCAACAGTACTTTGATGACATTATTTAATGCTGTTCTTGATAATTGTATATTAAGTGTCGAGTAGATGATTGATTTCTCATACGAAATTATTAACAAGAGATTAGAATATATGCTCCTTTTAGTGACGATAGTGAGAGAAATTCAAAAGTACTGTTATTAACCCTGTTGTATTATTTAGAATATTTTCTTGGTTCATTTCAATTTGAAATTTAATATATTAATGAGATACAATATATTTAGTTATATTTAAAAACAAACTGATTTGCAGCCTACTTGAAAGACCTGTAAACAAATAAGAATCTTTCTAAAGCATGTTTTCATTTCTTTCAACAGAACCCAACTTGGAGGAGTCTTGATTTTGGAATAATGCCCACTCGTCTTGACACATCTGTGTCTTTTTTTGTGGTGAAGATATGGGGTGGAAAGGAAGACATCTATCAGCTATTGATTGAATGGAAAGTCTGTTTGGATGGACTGAAATACTTGGGTCAGCAGGTAATTTTTAGGCTGTGGTTTTTAAGTAGTTCTCTTTTCTAAATTAGTCTGTCCAACCTCTCTGTTGATTCTTATGATTCTACATTTTCTATTTTAAAGAGACCTGTTATGCTTGTTTACTTAGTTCTAGAAATTTTAGTTGCCAAGTTTAAAATATAAACTTTAATTGAAGAAGTTTATAAAAATGCTCCCTAATAAATTGCTAATTTAAAAGGATTTTTTTTTTTGGTAGGAAACTCTATATTCTACTTTTTCTGTCTTATTTAGCTTTTCCTCACCTAAAACCTGAGATTAGTTGAAAACAAAGAACATACTATAAAGTGCTCCTCTTATGACCACTAGAGTTATTCCAGAAATAAACTGTTTTTTGAGTCCAGAGATGACAAATGCCAAGTTCACACACTGCCATTCATTCTCCATGAGTGATGTCATTTATTGATCATAGCACTTTTCTAGCAGACTTCAAAAATGACTCCATAATCCTTTCTAATAGTGTTCCAGGATACAACTAGAAATATATAAGAATTGCATATGAAATAAAACCTATTTGCCATTCCATGACATAGGTTTTACAATTAATATTACAAGCAGCCTTGTGAAGGTTGATATTATTGCCTTTATTTTCCACATGGGAAAACTGAGCCTCAGAGAGTTGAAGAAAGTGCTCAAGATTCTTCTGCTTGGGTGAGCTATGATTTTCATGCAGGACTAAATGATTTAAAAATGCATTCCTTTTGTACTCTATTGCACTGGTTTGTGCATGTAGTCCTTGATATTCATCCACCTTGTTCTGGAATGAATGACTGTAAACTGCTGTTAAAGGTAGCTCTAAAATGTTAGTCATATCCACAGACCACAGACATTTTTTTTTTTTTTTAAAGATTTCTTTATTTATACATACAAGAGCTGGGGTACAGGCCAGAGTCCAGGGTGTGAGAGAATTCTCCAGAGACAGAGTGGGGAGCAGAACAGGCAGACTGACTGAAGCACACTGCTAAGGGGAGCAGCGGGCGAGGCAGGAGAGGTCTGCTGCACCATGTGGGTCCCCTCCCTGGCTGGCAGCAGGGATCAAATTCATGCTACAGTGGCTGCGATTTGCTTCATAGTGCGCTGCTTAACCCACTGTGCCACCAGGGAGGCCCCACAGACATCTTTGATGTTTCTAAATACTTATTTAATATATACTTTTTTGGTATCTTCTTTTAAAGAAACTACTGTACATATCTTTTTCAAATTTAAAAAAAAAAATCTCTGCCCTCCTTTTGCGTGTCATTATTATTTTATGTCCTCCTATAGTGACAAGAATAATGCATGTAATAGATATTGCCCTTAACTAAATCCTCCCTTGGGACAAATTCATAATCTTTTTATTTTTCTGTTTCCCCTCTGTTTTAGGGCTGATCTCAATTAAAATTTATAAAATAATAATTTCTGGTATATGACCTTTTGCTTCTCTATCAGGGCCAGAGACTTGTCACATCATGCAGGTCAGCCAGCCCTTTCTGTCTTCCCATATGACATAGCGTCTTACGGATGGACTATGCTATTAAGTACTTGTTTTGTTTTCTTCTGAAAGTATCTACATTTTGTGGAGGATGGTTTCAGGGTTTTAGGGTTTCAGGAATATATATGGCTATAAGAAAGATTTTTGGCCAGGGAACATGGCTGTCATCATCTTTTTTGACCCACATATTCCTTAGGCAGTGGTCTTCTTGACATACCCAACTGTGCCTGTGTTTAACCAGCCCTCATTTCAGAGAGTCAGCATTCAGATTTTTTCTTACAAAGTTGGTGATACTGGTACAACAGAAAAGGCGGGGAAAAAGGAGAAAATGTGTTTTTCCCCCCAAAGATTTAGTTTTATTTTTTATACATACAAGAACTGGGGTGCAGGCCAGAGGTGCGGTGGGGGGTTTCAAGGATTCATCAGAGACAGAGTGGGGAGCTGAACAGGTAGATACATTAAAATACACCACTGAGGGGAGCAGTGGGTGAAACAGGAATGGCCTGCTGTGCCACGTGGATCAGCTCCCTGGCCGGCAGTTGAACTCATGCCCTGCCGCAGTGGTTGGTGACAGCTTGATAGCGCTGAGGCTGAGACTTTAACCCCTGTACCACCAGGTAGGTCCGAGAAAACATGCTTTTAGAGCCATTTAGACACATTATTGGGCAAATCAGGTAAAGGGGATCAATTACGTGGTGGTAGCTTGGAAACTAGACTTTTGGTGAAGATCATAATGTAACATTCATAACTGTTAAAATTATATAATGCTATGTATCTGAACTATATATATATCGGTTTAAATACATATATACTGAAACCTGTATATACATCTGAGGCCTATATATATTGATAGTTGTAAAACAGTGTTCCTTCAGTAAAAATTTAAAAAATTTATTGTGGAAAGTCAAAGCTCATCTGTCAAATAGGTTATAATAAGTAACATACTACTAGAAAATCACATAAAAAGAGTTACAATTTTTAGAGGAAAGTAAGACTTAAGGTATATGGTGATAACAGCCAGAATCACTTGGATTCATTGATTGATCATGTGCTTTCTACCAGGAATAGAGATAAGTAAGATGATTCTCAGGCTTGTAAACTGATGACTGATGAATACTTGTGTAGAGAGCTGTGGAGAACATAGAAGAATATTTACATAAGCCTAGGTAGAGTCAGGGAGGGCTGTATTTTGAATGAAGGAATGTTATTTTTCAATCTGATGGTAAGTATACACTGAAATTTATAAGAAACTCTTTCCCAAAGTGACTACCATTCTCCACATATTTTTGATATTGTCAGTCTTTTTAATTTTAGCTATTCTAATGTGTTTGAAGAGGTATCTCTTTGTGATTTTAATTTTAATTTCCCTAATAAAATGATGTTGGGCATTAAAAAAAATGTTTATTTGCACCATCTCTCTTCCCTCTCCAGAAATACTGTATAGCTCTTCTGCTCATTTTTTTTTATTGGGTTGTTTGTATTCTTATTTGAGTTATAAAATTTCTTTATATATTCTGACATGAATTAGTCTATTATAAAATGTATATTTTCTTTTTTTTATTATTTATTTATGCATACAAAAGCTGGGGTACAGGCCAGAGTCCAGGGCGGTGAGAGGATTCACCAGAGACAGAGTGGGGAGCAGAACAGGCAGACTGACTGAAACACACTGCTGAGGGCAGCAGCAGGCGAAGCAGGAAAGGTCTGCTACGCCCTGTGGGTCCCCTCGCTGGCCGGCGGCAGGGATCGAACTCGTGCTGCAGTGGCTGCGATTTGCTTCATAGTGCGTTGCTTAACCCACTGCGCCACCAGGGAGGCCCTTTATTTTCTTTTTTAAAAAAATGTATTAGATTTAATTGTATTTGACGTCATTTGTAATCCCCAGGGGGTTCCCACCATCATTTCACCCGTGCACTGTCACCTCAGTCCCTTGTGCTCTTTATGCCCTCATCCCTGTCTTTGCTCTCCTCTCCCTCCACCCACCCCCGTGGTCCCTTGAGTTTATCTTTGATCTTTTGATCTTGTTGAGTTTTTATTTGTTTGTTTGTTTTTGGTTGTGATTGCCCATTTCCTTGAGCTTTCTCTTGTTTTTTTCTTTTTGTTGTCGTCTTTTTTATTTTTTTGTGGTTGTTGTTCTTTCACATTCATCCTAAATGTGAGGCCATCCAATATTTTTCTCTTGCCTTCTGACTTGTTTCACTGAGTATTATTCCTTCTAGTTCCATCCATGTTTCTATAAATGTCTCTAGTTTTTAAATTTTTGATTGCCGAATAGTATTCCATTGTGTAAATGTACCACATCTTCTTGATCCAGTCCTCTACTTCAGGGCACTTGGGTTGTTTCCAGGTCTTACCAATTATAAATAGTGCTGCAATAAACATGAGGCTACAGGTACTCTTTGGATCAGTGTTTTTGTGTCCTTTGGGTAGATCCCTAGGAGTGGGATTGCTGGGTCATACAGTAGTTCCATCTCTAGTAGGCCGAGGAACCTCCATACGGCCTTCCATAGTGGTTGGATTAACTTGCATTCCCACCAGCAGTGTAGTAGAATTCCTTTTTCTCCACATAAGATGTATATTTTCTGCCTGTCTGTCTTGTGTTCTCATTTTAAGTGTCAAAGAATGATTTTTTTTAATGGCCATTATATTAGTTTTGTCTTTTATGTTTTGTATCTTTTGTGTCTCATCCAAGGTGTATTTGCCTAATTCAAGGTCACAAAGATTTTCTCCTATGGCATCCTTTAGAAGTTTTATAGTTTTAGGTATTATCCTGAGATCTACAATCCACTTTAAATTAACTTCCATGTAAAATGCAGGAGGTTCCTCAAATTACTAAAAATGACTACCATATGACCCAGCAAACCCACTTCTAGAAATCTACCCACAGGACAACTAATCTGTGATAAAGGAGCAAAGAATGTGCACTAAAACAAGGAAAGTCTCTTTAATAAATGGTGCTGGGAAAACTCGACAACTGCATGCAAAATAATGAAACTAGACTATCTCACACCGCACACAAAAACCAACTCAAAATGGATAAAAGACTTGAACATAATACCTAAAACCGTAAGACACAGAAGAATAAAGGCACAACACTCCATGATACACATTTCAGAAACATCTTTGAGGACTCATCCCCAGAAGCAAAGAAAATGAAGGAAAAGACAAATAGCTGGGAATACATCAAATCGAAAGGCTTTTGTATAGCAAAAGAGACAACCAAAATGGAGAAAAAACCTACAAATTGGGAGAAAATATTTGCCCTACATACAACTGATAAGGGACTGATACAAAGTTCTATAAAGAGCTTATACAACTCAAAAAACAAGGCAAACAACCCAGTTCAAAAATGGGCAGAATAATAAAAAAGACGCTTCTCCAAAGAGGAAATGCAAATGGGCCAATAGGTGTATGAAAAAATGCTCAACATCATTTATAATCAGGGAAGTGCAAATCAAAACCACAATGAGAGACCTCACTTGGGTGACAATGACCCATATTAATAAAACTAGCAACAGCAAATACTGGTGAGGATATGGAAAAAAAAGGAACCCTTTCACACTGTTGGTGGGAATGCAGAGTGGTTCAGTCACTATAGAAAGTTGTGTGGAGGTTCCTCAAATTACTAAAAATGACTACCATATGACCCAGCAAACCCACTTCTAGAAATCTACCCACAGGACACGAAACCATTAATTTGAAAGGACACCTGTACTCCTGTGTTTATTGCAGCACTGTTTACAATAGCCAATATACAAAAACAACCTAAATGCACAAAAACAGATGAGTGGATCAAGATGTGGTATATAGATGCAACGGAATACTATTCAGCAGTCAAAAAAGATAAAATGCCATTTGCAACAACATGGATGAGGATGGAAGGAATTATGCTCAGTGAAATAAGTCAGATGGAAAAAGAAAACTAGCAGATGGTTTCACTTATAGGAGGAATATAAGGAAACCAAACAAAGTGTCAAAAATAAAGGCAAAACTTGCAGGCAAACTATAGATCTGAGGCACATAGTGGGGGAGAGGGGAGAGGAGGGGGGTCAATGGGAGGGAAGAGCACAAGAGACCATGTTGATGGCCCATGGTTGATGTGATGGTGGGAGATTTATGGGGACTACATCTGAGAGGAAAAATCAAATACTGTACAATGAACAATGTAAGAAAATAAAATCTAATCATTACAACAAATAAAATAAAATTAGTTTGTCAGTTGCTACAAAAATTCTGTTGGGATTTTGATAGATGTTGAAGCTAAAAAAAATTGGAGAGAACTGACATCTTAACTGCGTTGGATATTTCTACCAACATATTCATTTGTGAAATTCTTTGATTTCATTCATCAATCTTTTGTAGTTCTCAGCATACCAATTTTGTACATATTTTGTTAGATTTATACCTATCGATTACATGTTTTTTGATGCTAATATCAGTGGTATTCCTCTCAAAAATGTTTCTAGTTCCAATTTTTGTTGCTGGTATGTAGAGACTTTTTTATAGGCTAATTGGATTGTTTTCTTTGAGAACAGGGGATGTATGGTCTGCTTCTGAACCTCCTATACTTCAAAAATAGCTTGCTGTAACAGCCTTAAGAAGTGCTTGGGGATAATATATATAAGTGATGGTGTGATCTGTGACAATTTTGCAAGGCCTTTGACTAAAACAAGAAGCTCTCAGTTAATTACCTGGTCTTAAATGATGAGTAGTTTGTTTTCTGTTGGTTTAGTACATGTAGTCTATTTCTCAGCTCTGGAGTAGGTCCTATTATAACTGACATTCTCTGATCATATTAAAACTTGGTTAAAGTGAGAAGAATTAATAATGTGTTCTCTTTCTCTTTTAGATTCATGCTCGCAACCAAAATGAAATAATTTTTGGCCTGAACGATGGCTACTATGGTGCTCCTTTTGAACATAAGGTAAGAGGATTTTTCTAATGTTGTGAATGTTATTTAGTGCGAGTAGGCCTCGATATATAGGGTCAAAAGCTCTGTAAATAGAACCATGTTTTAAGTATCACAAATGTGTTATTTGATGTAGCTTAGGGTGAATGCTTTTTCAACTTGAAACTCCTTTTGTAACCATTGTAATCTTTTCTAAATCTAGATCATATTAATTTTCCTAAGAGAAAATCTGAGCTAGGTCTTTTCTTATTCTCCATAATTCTTTGGAAAGGTTAATTCCATGTAATACAATTTATTAAATGTTTTGGATGTCTTTTACAACTTTCAATAATTTAAAAAAACTGTGAGTCAAGTTATGTTATTGTCAGTGATGTCTCTATATCTCAAGGCAATTAGAAAAAGGAAAGGGAAAATAATTCATATTTACCAAGTATGCACTACCTGTGGTTCTGTGCCAGGTGACTCATGTTCTTTATCCTACTTAATGCTACCCACAAACCAGTGAGGTGATCTTTCTACATTATTTGTTCTGTTGCTTCATAATTCTTGGTTGTCTGAAAGGCTATTGCTACAATGCTTCTTTCATTCAACAACTTTTTATTACGTACTTTTTTTTTTATTATTATGTTGGCCACTGTGTTGTACTGCTAGGAATACAATTGTGAGTGTATGGGTATTTCCCTGATGTCATGGTGTAAGGTGAAGAAACACTGATAACATTACCTAACAGATAAATATACAGACACAAATAGTGGTAAGTGCTATAAAAGCAGTTAACAAGACCTCTTTACTTATTCTAGTGACTTAGAAAGATCTTCTTGGGAACTTAATTTTTTAATGAGTGGAAGTGTGGACTATGTTAAGGGAATGGGGACTGGATAGAGCATTCCAGGCAGAGGAGGCTAACATATTATAGGCCGTGAAGTGGAAATGGGACATGGTGAGTTAAAGAAAGGTAAAAGGGATGAGAAAAAAATTATTACTAGATAAGGCTAGAAAGGGAGGTGAGGTGCACATCATACAGAGTCTACACTACTAAGAGTAGTGGAGTCTGTTAGGGTTTTTAGCATGGAAGTAACTTTGCGTTTTAATAATTTCACTTTGGCTGCAGAAAGGACTGATTGTAGGAGAGGCAAGATTTATGTGGGAAGGCGGTAAGAAGGATCTCGCAGTGTATCGGGTCGAAATGCTGATACCTTGGAATAGAGTTATTATAGAATAGAGAGAAGATAGATTTAGGAAAGTTTTAGGAAGTAAAGTCATAGGACTTGGTGATAGTTTGAATTTAGAAATAAATAAGAGTTTTTAAAGGAAACTTTCTGTGTTCCTTCCTGCCTTGAATGAAATAACTCCCATGTTGTGGGTGCCAGGCACTGGGAGAGGTAAGTAAGGGTGATTGGAGGAAAACCAGGTTTGGTGGAGGCAGATTGTGAGTTGAGATTGATCACACAGAGTTTGAGATACCTGGGAGATATCCATATGGAGATGTTAAATAGGCATTTGGAGAGCTCATTTGCCCTCCTTCATTCCCTCCCTCTCTCCCTCCTTCTGTCTTTCCCTCCCTGATATATTTGCTATATCTGTGTATATAATAGATAAAGATTAGTGGCAAAGTGGTTTAAATTCTGCAACTCAGAAAGGTTGTATATACTTCCCAAATTGACCCTCACCCCAAAAGAGCAAAACAAAGCAGAACTGGGATCTTGTCCATACTAGAACAAAGCCCGATCTTCCAAGCCCAGAGAAGAATTTATGTGTGCTTTAGACAGGCCCTTCTGAATGGAAGGGAACCTATAGAGTACTAAGGCAGCTGTGTACCTTTTCATCTCTCAAGCTCAACAATCAAATAAGTCACCTGCATGTCCTGATGGTGAGTGAGTGAGTGAAAGATACTGAGAAACTGGAAATGCTCATTTTATGACCTTCTCTCCTGAGAAATGCAGTGGGAAGTTTTTTCCCTCTGTGGAAACAGTGTGAGTGCAGAGTGTTTTCCCAGTAGTGGTAACAACGGGTGATATTTAGTAGCACTTACGTGCCAGGCACTATTCTGAGCCCTTTACATATTTTACTTCATTTAAACCTCATGATTATCCTTTTATTTTTTTTCAAATTAAAGATTTACTTATTATGCATACAAGAACTGGGGTACAGGCCATAGGTGTGGGGGTTAGAGGATTCACCAGAAACAGAGCTGGGAACAGAACATGTGGATGAACTGAAACACACTGCTGAGGGAGCAGCAGGTGAGACAGGAGAGGTCTGCTGCGCCATGTGGGTCCCCTCATTGGCCAGGGGTGCAGCAGTGGCTACAGATGCTTCATAGTGTGGTATTTAACTTTTGCACTACCAGGAAGGCCCATGATTATCCTTTTATAGAAGAGGAAGTAGGCATGGAAAAGTTAAGTAACTTTACCAAGATCACAGAGCTATTTATCAGTCAAGTTGGAATTCAACACCAGATAGTTATCAAGTGTTTATTGAATATATGATTGTAGAAGTTGTACATTATTCTGTGTTCCTATAGTTAATGGACTTTGTTAGTGTGTAAGCATAACTTACCTTGCCCCTTCACCAGCTTTCAAATGAATACCTGACATATAAGCATTTTTTATCTTTTTTAAGAAAACCATGAGGGTTTCTAGTCAAGATAATATTGTGAGTGCATAGTTTTGAGATTCTCCATTGCATCAAACAAAACAATTGATGAAATCAGAGAACTTTAAAGAAACAGCCTTATTAAAACAAGAAAACAGAAAGCAAGATCTCTGGAAGAGAAATGGAATAGAAATATGAAGAAGTGGGAAGAAGCAGAAGCCTTGGGCCTTCTGGTGTTCTTGCTCAGAAGTAGGCATAGTTGACTGAAAGCCAACTCCTCTCAATGAAGTGAACACTAAAAGCTGAGATAGGACTCTCCCTGTTACCAAAGGAGACTGAAGAAAGACACAGAGGAATTATAGAATTTTAGGGATATTCTTAAAAGGAAACTCTTAAAGACTAGTCAAACAAAGCAAATATTACTTTCAAATTAGTCTGTAGCATACTTCTAACAGCAGTAGTAGATATCAAAAGAAGTCTATCTTAAAACTGCTGATAACCATTAATATATAATTTTATTTCTAGAATAAGGGTAAAAAGGGACATATTTTTTAAACATACAAAGATTTGACTGGTTACTACCTGTGGACCCTTTATCCAAACTGAGTGAAGCAGGGCCTCTCTGGTGGTGCAAGGGGTTAAGCCGCAGCCCTAAGAAGATATCCTAAGCAGCCACTACAGTATGAGGTCAATCCTCAGCCAGGAAGGTGACCAAAATGTTGTGATGTTGAGGCAGACCTCTTTTGTCTTTCCCACTGTTCCTCTCAGCAGTGGATTTCAGTAGATCTGCCTGTTCTGTTCCCCACTCCCCCATTCTTTCTCTGGTGAATATTCTCAATGCTACCCAGCATGTCTGGGCTGCACTCCAGCTCTTGTATGCATAAACAAAGTCAATCTTAAAAAAAAAAAAAAGTTGAGGTATTTCTTCCACCCTACTTTACTCCAGCTCCAGCTTTGAAGTTTAATCTTTATGAAATCATGTTGTCAAAATAACTCTAACTATTGTGTTACCTAAACTGTGGGAAAAACTGTAGTTGGTAAGAATTCCTTCTCAGACTAGAAAAAAAATAGAGGAAATGTCCTTAGAGTCCAGTAGATGGCAGTGCTTTCTCATTTTAATAGAACATGACTAGGAGTAGAATCCAAGTAAAAAGGATCAAATCTTTTTGCAATGTGAAACCCTCAGAAGACTGAAATAGCAATTGGTGACTGTTTTTTTTTATTAAAATATTTTAAAATTTACATATACTTGCCATTAATTGTAATCTCCATGCATTCCCCATCACCATCTCACCAGTGCACCATCACCTC
>JAGFMF010011429.1:5433041-5457310 GCA_019455555.1 Galemys pyrenaicus
CCTCCCTGGCCGGCAGCAGGGATCGAACTCGTGCTGCAGTGGCTGAGGTTTGCTTCATAGTGCGTTGCTTAACCCACTGCGCCACCAGGGAGGCCCCTACATCTTTATTTAATAAAATCCATCAGTGAAACTGTGACCTAGACTTCCTTTTGGGTGGTGGGGGTGTGGGGGAAGATTTTCAATCAAATAAAGAATAGAAATTTCACAGATATTGTTTCATTGTCAATTTTAGCATATTATGTTTTTTTCAAGGAATTTGTAGAATTTAGCTGTCAAATTTGTTAGCATAAAGTTGTTTATAGTATTCTAATAACCAATCATTTAATGTCTATAGTGACATAACTTGTAAAATGTGCTTACATTAGTATTATGGCAAATATTTATGTTGTGCCTATCACATACCTTCTTTCACTTTATGGAGCTTAATGCTTTTAATTTCCATGACCATATTGAATTTGATAATATCGCTTTCATATTACAGGTGAAGAAACCAACGTTAAACTGAGTGGTTTAGGTGCTTTGCTCAAGTTGACAGAGCTGGCATATTAAGAGTTTACCCTATAATCTGGTAATCTAGGTCCACAGTCCTTTCTGCTTAAACACTATTTACTTGACCTTTCTTAAATGACAGATACCTGTTCTGTTTTTCTTATGGAATTCTTCTGTGTTCTCTCTAGAAACTATCCTTGTTCTGCCGAGTGGAACTGTTTGTTTTTGGTATTCCTAATTATAACCTGGAATGCCTTTTTCCCCATTAAAAACAACATTTAATGGCTAGGTGTATATATTATTGCTAATACTCTTTTTCAGTCACATAATATGTTAAAAAGTCTTCTGGGGTTTCCCTGGGAAACTTACTATAATTTATAATGCAGAATGTTTCACTGGGAGGCTACTGGAAGAAATTAAATTCATTTACCTCAAAGATTAAACTTCAGTTATTGAAAGTTGTGCTTAATTTTTAAGAATTTCTTCGTGATTTGCATTTACTGAGGTGTTAAAAATCATAATTTAAAAAAGACAAGCATGATTGGTTTGTGCACATATTTTGTGCTGCTTTGATTAATTTGTTGATAAATTTCTTTCAGGGTTCTTCAAATGTGCAGAAGAATATTCTTCAAGTGGATCAGAACTGTGTTCGCAATTCTTATGATGTCTTCTGTTTGTTGCGGTAAGAAACTACTTAGAGCTCTCCTGCGTCAGGAATCTTCTTTTTTTTTTTTTTTTTTTGAGTTTGTGACATTTAGTGAAATGTCAAGAAATGTATGAGAGGTTTTAGTGAAGTAATGTATGAGAGGTTTAGAAGTTGTTATTCAGGCTTCACATTTTTTAGTGAGAGCTTCATAAATTTTGTAGCTACAGTGATTTAAGTTGTTCTCTTTCATAAAGGCTCTGGAAAGCCCTCTCCTTCTCTGGACAGTGGGGGAGAATGATTGGAAGGCAATGGTCTTAAAACAGGGTCATGATCTGTTTCTGCACTTCTGTGTTATAAGAAGCAACACCCACAGGTGTAAAATTTAGAGTTACAAAATCTTAACAAATGCAGTGTTACCAGAAAAGTCCTCCGATAGCTCTAGACATGACTTAGAGTTCTAACTTACTGTTCTTATTAAAGAATCATATTTGGCCAGGCAAAGGAGTATTTCACAAATCTCATGCTCAGAGGCTTAATTGCCTTAGCTCTATATTTTCATAAAGTCTGGGCTTAATTTTGAAAGGATTTTAAATTTGGTTTTAATTTTTAGTGTGGTAGATCATCAAGGACATATTCCCAAGAGGAAGGCTACCAAAATAAATGCAATTCAAAGTAACAGTGACACTCAACCTGTGTTCACCCTACTCAGACAAATGGTTCATTGACATTTGATTTTGGCAGTATTTTCCTAATGTTTACATAACACATCATAAATTTTGGGCCACTAGACATCCTCTATGTATCTACTAGAGGAAGAGTCCAGAAGGAGGATTGGATCCTTGTCCACTTGGTTAATTGTTTATTTTATAAACATTTTAAAATGGACCTTTTCTTTGCAAATATTGAACCTTATTATACTTGATGGTAGGGAGCTTGGTACATGGACTGTATAAATTGGTCTTAAAAGACACTGAGCTCTACTAAAGTAACCATGTATATTTGACTTTTATCTGCAAGATGCTTTCACTTTGACTTCTTAGGATTTATGAAACAATGGACAGGATTTTGAATTGGGCGATGTTAAGATAAAAAGCAGCAGTGTCAAAATATATAAGCCATATTTTTGAGCCTATTCAGTTTAGGACTATATCGAACTTTAATTATTAAAAATAGGACTGTACAGAAATAGTTTGAAATGTGAATAAACTAGGGATATTTCTTGACCTGTTACCTCAGTAAAGTTAGGAGTATAGAATCTATTTTAAAAATAATTTTGATTGTGTGTTCTTATTAAAGAAATACATAGAATTAAAAAGAAAAAGGGATACTAAGCAAGTGAGAAGTGGAGGATTTGGAATAGATAACCTCATAAAAGCTAAGAGAATAGAGATTGAAGAGTACTGCCAGCTCTGGGTGACACAGGAGAATAAGAACTGAGGAAAGACTTTTGGGTCTTGGGAAGCAACATGGTATAATAGAGAATGCTCTAATTAACCAGATCTTCATTTAACCAGTTAACCTAATTCATGTATCCTCTGATTCTTTTGAAAGGTAGAAGCATCAATTACAAGTTGTGTAACTTACAGAAGTTTCATGTCTATTATATTATCCTCTTAGAAACTTTTCTGTGTTCATACATTAGGGATCAGCCTTTGTTTTCAATGTAAAAGATGTTAAAAAGCCAAAAGATGTTAAATAATTTATTTTTCTGGGAACACACAGAAGAAAGAACCAGGCAGGAGGTTGGTATGAAGCAAGTTTTGGGGATTCTTTTCAGTCTCACTTGTCTTCCAAGACTGGTGGTTATTAGGCACATAGCTTAGTAGGGAGAAACTTTTCTGAAAATCATAGAGTGCTCCATAAATGTAAAATCATCAGGTAAACTGCTTGTTGCTCAGTTTTTTAACATTGATCTTGTAATGAAATGACTTTGGGGAGCTTTTTTTCCCTAGCGTATATTAGCAATTTAAGGTGGTAGCAGTCTAAGTTTGCCTTATTATTAAAAGTGAACTTCTCATCACCGCTGTGTAAGTTACTGAGACTTTTCCTGAATTTGATTGTGTCTGTTTTATCAACCAAATTATCCAAATCTAGAGTTGTTCTGGGATTAGAAAGTTTACATCATACTTGTCAAAGTTAATGAGTAAAGTGGAACTTCCGTAATTCTCTCAGACATTAGTAGCCATCATTTGCTTTTGTTATAAGGTAACCTTGATATAAAATGGGTTGCCTGACTGTGGGTCCTCACTCATGTACTTAGAGTCACTTAATAAGACTCAACTGCAGGCACACACAACAAAGGTTAATAAAGGGTTTTATTTACAAAGGAAGGGGAAATGAAGAAATGAGTAACCCAGGGAGAAGAGAGGGAGATAAATCTGTAAATGTGTCCTACCAGTTCTGTGAGCTGGAACCCAAGAGCATGCTGAGAGCTGGAGCAAAGCCAAGAGAGCCCCAAGGCCCACATGTCTGGTTTTATACCAAGTCTGGCTGCTTAACTCCATCCTCAGGTCCCAGTGACCCTCCCTTCAGTGATGGTGACATTATGGGATTTGTCATTCTTGGTGTCTTAGATCTCGATAGTCTGAAGTGGGGAGTGGGATCCATAAGCCTATTTGTAAAACTCACTGAGGACATCTTTTCCCCCTAACGTTTTGGTCAGTTGTGCTCCTCTTCCCATAGTTTTGCCCATGCTATGTGGGAAGTGCTTATTGGGAAACATAGTTTTGTGTCTATCAATTTTGTTCATAGTTTACCTCTTTAACTCAGGCAACGTTTTTTAGGGAAAGGGTAATATCTTTTCTTTCTCCTGATGCTTTTCTTGGTTTATGAATTGTTACTTATTGTAATTCTATGTGAAAACACAGAGTTTAATATCACTTGACTCTACAAAGTTCTCTGTGCTCTTTGTAGTTAGGGTTAGAATTCAAGTTTTCTGATTCTGTTATTTTGATGCCTGTATTCTAGTAATAACTTTGTCTTGCGCCACTGGTACGCATACGTTCCTTCTGCCTTTTTTGTGTGTGAATTTCACAGAAAAATAGGAAATTTTGAAGAAGGCAAGTATTGTGGAGCACCTAAACTTGGACACTGAAGCTCCTTCAGTAGAACATGTTGTACCATCTTCAGGAGGTTTTATTCAGATTTGTTGGTCCATAATTTTAGTATTGCCAAAGTTATAGTAGCTTCAAATTTACATCCAGTCTGTACGATGTTAAGTAAATTTTTGCTTCTTAACCTGAAATCCCTCTTGTAAGGGTTAGTCTTCATGGAGCAGACAATTAGCAGTCACTATAATCTTTGATGCACTGGACACTTTAATTTAGGATGTTCACCACAAGGTGTCAATGTTGCTCTTTAACTGGCATGTGAAATTGCACTCACTTTGAAGTGAGAAAAGCGGGTTCATAAATCGCAGTGAACATTTGTTTTTAGAAGTTGAGCGGGCTTGTTTGTCTGTCTCAGTCTGGTTTCTTCTGGTGCAGCTCTTGCTGTCTCGCTTTACCCCTGACATGCTTTGCTCCAGCAAGCGTAGCAAGTGCAAGTTTGGTGGAGAGACCACTGACTCTGGTTTTCCACCTAGGTTTCAGCCCTGAAATTGCCATATTAGGGAGCTGGATGCAGGACTTTGGGCAAGTTCAGGAGAATTAAACATAGGTTACGCACTTACTGGCATATAACAGACATTCAATAAAGAATGGTTTTCATTCTCCCCTTTACCTCTAGCTCAGAGTTAACTTTCTCCCATATGTCAGTGTTCCCTTTTTGTTACCACTAGCTTTTCCAATGTTAAGCATAATTTCCTTCTCTGTTGTCATTTCTAATGTTTGCTTTCTTTACATTTAGAGTTATTTTGATTAGTCCTCAAAAAAATCATGACAGAAATTACCATGTGTATGTCTTCACTTCCTAATGGCACCAACAACTTCTTGAAGGAAGAATTTATTTCATATGGTTTTATTTTATCTTCTCTAACTTATCCACAATTTTGGTAATGTTGGAGTTCTTGTGCATCCTAATGTGGTCCTGTAGTCCAAGGGCCTGTGGATTTAGTATTCTGCAGTTTGCTTTCTTCCCTGAGTTCTCTCTTGTTATCACCTTTGACCAAAACACTTTCTAAAATCTCTGTCACTAACTCTTATCTTTTGGATTACTGACTTTTATTTTCTCCTGACCAGTATACATTTATGTTTTCATGTTCTATAGGAACCTCAATTCTAATATGCCCAGAATACTCTGGTTTCTCTTCAGATCGTATAAATCTTTCGCCTTTTACTAATATGCCCAGAGCTATGCTTGTTTGCTTAATTTTCTGCTCCCTTTTCTCGTCCAACACTTGCCTAATGGTGTTATCATCATCCCAAGCATCCAAGTTTGCTTACCCCTCTCTTTGTTCTCACCTCATTTTCTGAACTTCCTAACTTCCAGTTTTTCTCTCATGCAGTTAATATCTTGTTAATTGAATTGTTACTTTGTGTCAGGAACTATTCTGAGTGCCTTACATTAACTCTTTTAATTCTCACAGCAATGTTAATGTGGTGAGAAAAAGTTCCTATTCCTCTTTATAGGTGAAGAAATTGAGGTACAAAACAATTAAATGGCTTATCCAGAATCATACAAGTTCATATTTACCCATATTCAAATCCTGACAACTTGTTCACCCATGTGTTACTGCTTTAAAAGCCTTTCACTGCTTTAGTATCATCAATCTGCCAACATTGCTGCCAGAATGACCTTTTAAAACTTTTATCAATTTTGTCACTAATTAGGCTTCAAAGTCTTTGAAGCATGACACACAGGATACAATATCCTTCTTAGTGTGGAATTTAAAGGGCATTGTTCTAAACTCTAGCTAGAATCTAGTCTCCATATTTCAAGTTCTCCTATGATCACTTGTATAATTAATAGCATTTATTGAGCACTTACCTGGTTAAAATTAATTCTTCATTGTCTGATTCTCCTTCCTCACCTCTTAGCATAACCAAACCAAAAGCTCCTTCAGGCAAGTATCCTTGTTTTGTTGATTTTTGTATTAATCCCCTTATAATATATATCATGTTTATCCAAGTGGGGCAATATATG
Organism: Galemys pyrenaicus; assembly: GCA_019455555.1. Taxonomy (NCBI): domain Eukaryota; kingdom Metazoa; phylum Chordata; class Mammalia; order Eulipotyphla; family Talpidae; genus Galemys; species Galemys pyrenaicus. Next base: position 5,439,259 of record JAGFMF010011429.1, read on the forward strand.
ATGTTTTGATTGGTCAAATTGAATTATTCTTTGAGTTACGGAGAAGTAGGATTTTGTCACTGTTACTGGTTGCATTTAGCAAAATGAGGAATTTTAATAGAAATGTCTAGGCTAGTATTTAAAAATTATTGAATAATGCAATTGGATTTGTGACCCTTCACAGCTGCCTTTCTGTCACTGCCTTCCTTGCAACATCTGTTGAGATTTCAGAGTTTAATGACAATCTTTTTCCTTCTATAGATTTCTCTGGAAGATCTTTTCTGGCTATCTGAAGGCAAATTGCCAACTCTCTCCTTCCTACCCCAAATGTGATAGAAAATGCGTTCTCCTATAAAATTCCAATTTTAAAAGGGAAATGTTTACACCAAATGAATTACTCCTAGGGCAGTGCTTAGAAAACAGGATGAGAGGCACAAGGGCATAATTTGTCATCTTTCAATTTTGGATGTGATCACCAACTTTGAGGTTACAGGAAGAGTTCATCTTATTCTCAACATCTAATGATCGCTCTCTGAGTGATTGCAATTATATAGAATAAAATTAAGAACTCAGCTGTAAGCAAGAGGTGTCATAACATATAGGTACTTTTTCATTTATATTAGAGACTAGACTGTATTCAGTGTCACTTTTAATAAATGAGAAGGGAAATTAGGAGGACTACTGTTAATTAAGGTAGACAAATTGACAGCAAGAAGAAATGAAAACTGTGATTTACTCTTTGAATCTGGAATATACCTGAGTGATAAATCATGCAGCTACTGTCCTAACTCTAGAGTCACTATGTTTGGACTTTTAAACAGCCCTTTCTTACTACTTGAGGGCAGGAGAGAAATAGTCCAACTAAAGAGAGTAATAAAAAAGCAAGCGAGCTTCTTCTTTGTCAGTTCTTTGATCAAGCACATCTCCACATCACTGTTCATAGCAAAAGTTAACAGTGAGAATTATTACGGCCATTATGTTATTTTTCACTAATGCTGTCACCACTTAATAAATGAGGAAACTGAGGTTTAGAAAGGTAGAAAGATTTGCTTAGCTCCATAAGACAAATATATTAAAGCCCAGTTGAATTAAGGTCTGCCCAGGTCCAGTGTGTGTGCTTTTTTCCACTATGCTGATGCTGAATCATCAGTAAAATATAAAGTTGTGACTATTGTAGTCTATATAAGAAAGTAGAAATGTATGATAAATTTTAGAAAGTTTTCAATCAAAATTTCAATCAGTATTTAATGTAAACTTTGAACAAGCAAAATTGGTGTTTATATAGTAGTCTTTATTCTTACTCATTTCTATATATGCAGATGCATGTATGTTTACATATACATAGACACACATGTTTACAAAAACAGGATTTTAACAAAATAATGGAATAATTTCAGGTGCATTCCCCCCACCTATTTTACTTGTTTGTCTTTTTTTTCCCTCTAATCTTCTAACCCCATATCCTGCCAAAACCTACCAGTCATAGATTGAATGTTTGGAATCCTCCAAATTCATATTGAAATATAATCCCAGTGTAATGGGATTTGAGGTGAGGCCTTTAGTAGACAGAATCAGTGCCCTTATGAAAGAGACTTCAGAGAGATCCGCACACCTTCATCAAGTGATTATAGTGAAAAGACAACTGTTTTTGAACTAGGAAGCAAGCTCTCACCAGACACGGACCATACTGATGCCTTGAACTGTGAGAAGTAAGTTTCTCACATCAGAACTGTGAGAAATAAGTTTCTGTTGTTTATAAGCTAGGTAATGGCATTTTGTTATAGCAGCCTGAACTAACTACGATAGCAAACATAGAACACAAGTCCTCATGACTCCTAGGTACCCGTTCACCGATGTTGACAACTGATGTGTGTCCATCTCTATTATTTTCCATGTAATCTCTCTCTCCATGTGTGCATATATATAGCGCAATTATATATATGTAGTTATGTTTTATATATATAGTGAAATTTTAATTGTCTTTTTAAAACAAAATTGGAATGGGTATTATTTATATGGCTCTATATCTTGCTTTTCTTATTCAACATTCAAATCTCAGTTGACTCTTTTAATGGTTTCTTAATAGTCCATAGTTCTTAATAGTCCATATTTTTCAACCATTACCCTGTTGGTAGGTATTTAATATTTACTCTGGCACTGGTTTTTTGTTTTATTTGCTATTATGTACAGTACTGCAGTAAATATCTATATGTGCCTGTAGCCTTCTAGTTATGATGTTTTTATTTCTGTGGATTAAACCCCTAGAAGTGCGATTTCTGAACCAAGAGGCATGTATAATTTTAATTTTAAGAGATACCACATTGTTTTCCCAAGGGGCACAAATAATACATGGCATTGCTCTTTACCTTGAATCCCTGCTGGCAACGGATATTATCTTTTCATGTGTGTTTTGCTTTAAACTAACTTGATGAATGTAATTCTCAACTCAACCTATAATTTAGAATAATTGATATATTGAGTCCATGTATATGTAGATTTATACCGCACTTGGGTAGTTTTGCCATGTAAATGTGTAAATATGTGTTTCTAGTAAAGGACTACAAAAACCATTTCCAAAAAAATGAGATTAATATGTCATATTGGTATACTTTGTAATCTCTAAAATTAAAAAGAAAACACAAAAACCACCAGATATGGCAAGTGCTAAGATCTACTTGCTGTTGGTTATTGCATTTGTCTAACAGAAGACTTATCACCCAAAGACTGTCATTGAAAGAAAAAAATACCTTAGTGTTTAATTTTCATTCGCCTTAGTAGAAGTGTTTAGTTTGAGCTGCAAGGGAAAATGAATACCTTTTCTTGAGTTTGTTAACTATTTAGTGTTATCTTATGTGAGTTTGCCCATTCATATACTTGACCTATATTTTTAAATTGAGATCTACCACCTATAGAATACATATCTTCCAGTCTCCTACCTCCCCCAGTTCATGTAGAAACCCAACCCCAAATGCAGTGGGATTTGGAGGCAAGGCTTGCACTTTCTGTATAGCTTTTTAAGAGTTCTTGGTATTTTTTCTAAATTCGTAAGGTAAATCTTGGTATACCTTATCCAACATATTTGTATTCACTATGTGGCATAATTCTATTTTTAAATGCCTTTTGGGTACTCTGTCTTGGTTTAAGAGGTCTCTCCTGTACCTATATCTTGGTTCTACATACATAGTTGAGATTTATATTAATTTACTTTTAAAATCATTTCTAATACAATTTGGAATTATTCTAAATAGCTTTGTATATATTTCACCTATTGTGAAGTAGAGATTAATTATCTTCACAGGTGACTTTTCAGATGTTCTAGTAACTTACTTTATTCCCACTGATTTAAATACTTGCTGTCTCTCTCTCTCTCTCTCTCTCTCTCTCTCTCTCTCTCTCTCTCTCTCTCTCTCTCTCTTTCTCTCTCTCTCTCTCACACACACACACACACATTTTATTTTATAATTCTGTTAATTACTTGAGTAACCTACAGCATGTTTTCTTATGCTCAAAAACCACTAGTATTTCAGCTTAAAATATTTCAGTTAAAAATATTGTGTATTATGTACTTCGCTTGCACAATTTGCTTTCTAATGCTGAAGTTATAAAACTTATTTTGTGTGTGTGAGAGCTAAGTTAATATATTTGGGATACTTGTTGCCATTAAAATGTTTCTTGAAATGAAAATATAGGATATAAACTATTTAAGTGTAGGGAACTTATATCTCTAGTTTATAGTTTTATATATAGAACCAATCTGACTCAGAATTGATACTCAGTAAATATTTGTTAAATGAATGAATAAATTAGTAAAATGAATGAGTAAAATGCAATTTGGTTGGGTAACTGAATAACAGGTAGGTTTGTAAAATGGTGTATCTTTTATATCTTCAAAAGATAGTAATATTTACCTTGGATAGGTTTTGCTTCAATTGTATATTTTTGATATAAAATATCTGAATACTTAATTTTAGACAAAGTGCTTGCTAATGAAGTAAACTCCAGTTAGTTAATTGAGTAGTCATGACTCACTGATGGATCTGATGGTCTTTAGGCCCTCCTTGGGCTGTTTACGCTATAAAGTCTGTTTTCTCTAGTGTATTCAGTGTTCAGCAGGAACATAGTGGATAATTTAAGTGAGCCTCCCTAAAACAATGCTCAGAACTCTTGACTGGGAGCAATAGTCAATTTTAAATGTTGTTCGAACTGCCGCGGAAATGTTTAAAATCAGTATAAAGAGGTAAAGAGCCTCCTTTGAGGTCACTTAAGTACATGAGTCGTCAGTCCTCTACCCAAGAGATGTTCTCTGTCCTCGCCTTCAGTTTTGGCTTGAATTCACAGGGTTACTTTACTAAGACTTCTTTATTTAAGATGTCACTGCAAATTAAGGCTTTACCATCACACCCCTCATAGCGGCCTTCTAACTTCTACATTCCCACTGGTGCCAGGCATGTTCCAAGGCAGCTTTCCAAGGTTTAGTGATTTCACCTGATGTCTCTGCCAATAAAAATAACCAGTTACCATTAAACACCTACCCCACCCATTACTTGATTTTTACATACTGTTTTATTAAGAGAAGTTATCAACTTGAGAATTTATACATCATAGAGAATTAATACATTACGCACACCAGGATCTCACCTGGCCCCTGAGGTAAACTTTATTCTAAAATTGGGATATTTTGCCTTGAAGTGAATCTGAGACTCAGTGTGTTTACCTGTTGATGAGAGTGGTCATCATAATAACCTCTTTCCTCTAGTAGGTTCTTATCATTGCAAGTAGCCTATTAACATGCAAAATCATATTTTTACTTTGGAGACTTATAAGAAGTAGGATAGATTAACAGTAGATACAGCAAGCAAGAGGTCTTATAGTCATTGAGAGGGTAATAATAATGTCTAAACAGTTTGTTGGTATTATAAGACTAAGTCACAATCCCGTCCTTTTCTGTGCTCACACAGATTATAGGGAAGGAAAATAATATTTGAGTGTCTAAAACATGAAGGGTGCTTAAATGCTAAAAGGAAACAAGTATTTTTATAATATTCACAATAGCTGTGCTACTAGAATTCTGTTTCACTGGTAAGCAAACTGTAGCTGGGAAGCGTTGAGCTAGTGTGTTACTCAGAGCCCAGCTCTGTCCGCGTGAGAACTCTCCTGTGGATGGATTCCCTGTGATAGTCCTCTCTCCTTGAGATGGCCTAACAGCACCACACCCCTTCCAGTAAAATCTCTGTGGCGGCGCACCTGAGAGTGAAACACACCAGGCGTGTCTCAGAGAATGCTGTGGCACTTGTACAAGGGAGCCTTTCATAATAGACTTTCCTGGGCTTCCAAAGCGGGCTCAGCACACTGCACCTTCCTGTGCTGGGGGGTTAACTGAAGCCTATAGGTTTGCTTTGGGGCGTGGGTTTATAATGCTATGACTTTGTGCTTCCATTTACTTCCCCCTCAGTTTGGTAAGCATGAAGTGATCGCATACAATGGTTTTTCCTTAGCTGGCAACTCTCTCAATTTTCAAATTACTCCCCTTAAATTCTGATTTTGCAGGAAACAGACTGATGCTGTATAGAAAAGAAGACTTCTACTGTAGCCCTAATTTTTTCTATCTAAATTGCTTTAATTCCGGTAATAGTATAAGCTAGGAATTGACTGACTAGCTTTCAAAAAGGAGCTAAGATTACATTATGTTGTATTAGTTGAAATGCAGTGTCCAGATCAATGGCAGCATTAACTTTCCTAGCCTTTGTGTTAATTAGGAACACACTATTTGATGTAATATCTTTAATTTGAATCCTAATTTACTTTGATATGAAAGAGCTAGGGGAGATGGCCAGGATGATGAGAGGTTTAAAATAGTCATATGAGAACTAGTTGAGAATAGAGGTCATTAGCTTGGAGAAGAGCGAACTTCAGTATGTAGTTGCTGTTTTTAAACTAAACGCATTATTTAATTAATTTGGCAAGCACTTATTGGATGATAATAGTAAAATAGGCAATTTGTTGAATACATACTATCTGCCAGGTAAATTCTTTGCATACTTTATCTCACTTAATCCTCAGTGCACACTAATGAGATTGATACTATTCTTTTACTTTTCTATTTTGCAAATGAGGAAACTGAAACCCAAAGGGGGAAATCAAATTGCTGTTTGCAGGCAGATTAATTTTCTGCTCTGTTTTCTTTCCTTTCTTCCAAGCTGCCACCCACATTCAATGGAGTTTAGGTTCTTTCTGGAGGAATGTAAATTGAGAGAGAAAAAGTCTGTAGGTATATATTGTTCCAGGTAGAAAAGTGATAGTGCTAAGGGGGATAATAGGAATTCTGAGGATGATAGGATGAGTTATTTTACATAGGATAATCAGGGAGGACCTTACTGAGAATAAAGTATTTGAACACATGCTGGCAAAGATAAGACAGCAAGTTGTGTGTGGGCATTTGGAGGAAGAGCATTCCAGAGAGCAGAAATAGGCAGTCTAACAGTCCTGATTTTGGAGTGAGCTTGGTTTGTTGCTAGGATAGTCTTGTTTGAACATAATGAACAAAATTGCCAAAAGTCAGATAATACAGTTTTAGATTTTTTCCAAGTATGATGGGAAAATATTGGAAGATTTTAAGCAAAGGAGTGATTTGAACTGGTTTCTATTTAAACAAAATGATTGGCATGGAGAGTAGACTGAGGGTAATGGGGCTGGAGAGTGAGCAGCATGAGAGATATTGTTTAATTAGCAGTTCAGGCAAGAGGTGAAAGTGACTGAGATTGGCCTGGTAGCAGTTGAGGTAAATGATTTTGAAGATTGATAACGGATTAGATGTGGATATGTGAGAGAAAATCTAAGAATGACTTCTGCAGGGCCTCCCTGGTGACTGAGGGGTTGAAGTCTAAGCGCTATCAAGCTATTGCAAGCCACTGGAGCATGAGTGGCATGAGTTTGATCCCGGGCCAGGGAGCTAACCCACATGATGCAACAGATCTCTCCTGCCTTGCCAACTACTCCCCTCAGCAGTGTATTTCAGTACTACTTGTTCTATTCCTACTCTGTCTCTGGTGACTCCTCTCACCCACCCACCCCCACAAGCCCACCCCTGCACACCTCTGGCCTACACCCCAGTTCTTGAATGCATAAATAAAAATAAATCTTAAAAAGAGAGAGAGAAGAGCTCCTAGATATTTAATCTTAGCAACTAGGTGAATTTTAGTGTTTTTGAAAATAAATACTGTGAGATTCCAGACAAGTGAGAGATGGTGAATCAGTTACTAATATCTTGAGTTGCTAGCTGGAATGGGAGGACTCTAGATAAAAGCTGCAAAAAGGGAAAGTGATATAATCAGGTAGTGTATATGTATATATAAAGGGACCAAAGGTGTTTAGGGAACAGAGCAGTTTTCTGGAAAGCAAGGCAGACTTCATCTCTAAGGTCAGGGTTACGTAGTGCGTGGGCAAAGCACCAGGGGTCCAATTTTGTCATGCATGATCTTATTTAGTCCTTACAATAACCATAAGTGTAGGTATTATTATCCCCATATTTAAAGATGAGGAAACTGAAGCTTAAAATAACTGGCTGACAATTACTGCTTGTGAAACTGGAGATGGCATCATGTGAGTCCAGTGGAAGCCAAAGTAAGGCAGGTGGGATTCAGTGTAGAAGGTACATTTTAGTAAACAGAGGTATGCACAATGGAAGTATTTCTTTAGAGAAGTTGAGTTCCCTATCACTGGAGCAGATGTTTACCTGTTGCTGTCACCACTGCAAATTTAATCACAGAATGGTATAAGAACGAAATAAATATGTAGTAAGGGATGAGGGAATTTTAATTACTAGGTATTGGAGGAGTTGAATTCAGTTATCTTTAAATAAAAGTCTGTGCTGTGTTTGTTGCACAAAGTTGTGAACTCACTAAATGTCACTGAATTGTGAATCATACACTTTAAAATGGTTAATTGTATGTTATTTGAGTTTCACCTCAATTAAAAAATGTCCGTGGTTATGTTTACTTCCATTTCATTTCTGCTGAACCCATGGTTCTATGTAATTGCGTACGTGAGACCTTTTTAGTATAAAGAAGTAGAAAGGTAGTTACTGCTTTCATGGAACTTAGAGTTTGGGGAAAGATGTATATATGTATTGGTACAAAGTGATAACCGACTACACATGTGATAAATCTTAAGCACCCTCTACCCCAAAAATAATTGCTGTCGAGTTTCTGAGAATGAGTTCCCTTGGGTTCCACTACCTATTTGTACCTCAGTGTTTTTGGCACAAAACATCTTTCCAGGTGTCCTGCTTTTTCTCTTTGTTAGAATTTGAGATAGCCTATTTGCTCAGTTTTCAAAATCTTCAAGTTTGAGCTAAGACATTACTTCAAAAATTTGTGGAGGAGGATTAAGTTGATATTTTTTAAAAAGAGCATCTTGTGAGCTGATTCCCCTGGGAAAGGTCTCAGTCACAAAAATATAGGGGATAATTTATTTTTGTTAGGCTTGATTACAATGTGGCAGAATTTATTTTGAAAATATATTCCTTGCTTAAAAAGAATTACTTGGATTTTATTGACAATTTCTATTAGTATTTTAGGTATTAATTTTTCACAATGGTGTTATAAACCATCTTGAGCAATCTGCTATTATGAAAAAATCAGCTGTTTTTTACTTTCATTTTTAAAATGTCTGTTCTTATTTTGCTAAATGTTTTCACAGAAGTTCTTTTGTACAATACAAAGCCAGTTTCTCTTATTCTTAAATCTTTCGTTAGTATGATTAAAAAAACTTAGTTTCCCTCCTATGCTTCTCTACTTTTCACGCTATTACCCACACTGACAGTACCTTCCCCCTCTGCCCCCCCATCAGGTATGTTTTTTTCCCCTAGTCCAAGAAATTCTGTGACACTAGCTGGGTCCCCTACATTTTAACATTATTCTGACACCATCTATATAGAGATAGCAATAGCAACAGCCCACAGTTTGAGATGCCAGTCACAAGTCTAGATTGTTGTATGTGCTTTTAAATAACTGGCTATGAACCAGAATCTCTCACAGCTCCCTCCTTTGATTGTATTAAGTGACTTGAGTGACTCCTAGAACTGAGGAAAATAGTTTATATTTATGTTACTGCTTTATTATAAAAGGATATGCTGAAGGATACAGACGGATGTCTAGGAGGAAGAGACGCATAGAGCGAGCTATGACCAAGAGCTTCCCTGCCCTCTTCTGGTGAACCGTCCTCCTAGCACTCCCATGTGTTGAGCAACCAGTAAGCTATCTGAATGTCATGCTATTGGAATTTTTATGGAGATTTCATCACATAGCTGTGTTCAATTATTAACTGTATTTTCCGCTTCTCTGCCCTCCCTGGATAATGGGGGCTGGAGCTGAAAATCCAAAGCTTCTTTCTAATCATGCCTTGGTTTTTGTGGTGACCAGTCCCCATCTAAGAATCCACAGAGTCATGATTTTAGAACAAAACACACTGTTGTCACCCAGAAAATTCCAAGGAATTCAGGAACTGGGGTCACAGACCAAATAATAGATCAAAAGAGTCTTTTAGTGCTCTTTACTATTTAGGGATAACAAAGGCTGTCGTCTAGGAGCTCTGTACTAGGTACAGAGTGTGTGTGTGTGTGTGTGTGTGTATGTGTCACAGGGTTATACTTATTAATGACCAGGTACTGGTATATTATTAGCTAAACTGCATTGACCATTCAGCGTCCTTTTGAAGGTTCCAGTTCTGCCTGTCATATTACACTTAGTTATCATGTCTCCTGAGGTTTCTCTTGACTTCAGTTTCTTAGACTTTCTCTATTGACAGTTTTGAGGATTATTGGTCATATATTTTGTATAATGTCTCTCAACTGAGATATTTGATGGTTTTCCTATTATTATAATGGGTTTATGAATTTTCTAACATTTTTGATGGTTAAATGGTTATGGTTCTATGATTATAAAAATGTATACACATGCTGACAACCAGGAATTTGACCATATATTATCTATATGAATTTTGGAGCATGCTCTGTGATAAACTTTCTAGATGAGAATTTTAGGATGAATTAGGTGAAGGTTTTAGAAACCAAATAATATATAAAAAGTATGCTGGTCAATTAGTTGAATAAATATCATTAGGAGCAAAACTTTATTGAGAACCTGCTAATAGAAGCATCTTGTACTACTTGTCAGTCATGCTTTCCCCCCATCAAGTCCTATGGGTGCTCTGCATAAAATACAGTGGTCAAAAACCAGGGTACTGCTTTGTGAGTAGTTGCCCATAGGAATAGTGTGGTTCTCTGGAAAAATGTTGGGTTAGAGCAGGTAGTTTGGGCCCCAGAGAGCCTTCTGTCTTACCCAGATCTACATCTTGGCCTTAAAATTCTGTCATACCTTCATTTTGGGGAGTGTGTTGGTGGAAGAGGGAAAGGAAGAGGAAGGACCTTGCCACCTTATATTATAAAACTTCACTTAGTGGTGTAACTGCCTATATTCCCTTCGATAGATTATAACCTTTGTGGGGACTGGGGGTCTGGTTTATCTTGCTCACAGTATAGCCCCTGGTGCTTAGGCTAGTCCTGAGAATATGCTAAGTGTTAAATTAATAAAAATAAATGCAAATTTGTCAGGTTGTACAAGGAACAGAAGATGGTTCTGGGTAACTGCATGTAGAAAGGTAGGGCATGCTTGTTTGACATGTTAAATAAATCCTTCCAGATGTTGATCACATTCCTCTGCTCTAGGGAACCTTGGATCTCACTTCATTTCCTGTTCCCTTAATGATCTTAGCCAGCATTCTGCATCCTAGACACTTAGCATTGTTATCTTTTCATATAGTATATTTATTAGCTTTATTTCCTCAACATTAACTATTTTTATGCCTGTTATATGCAAATATTGGGCTATGTGTCATACATATTTTATTATTCTATTTAATCTATTCATTAACCAGTATAATGTGCAATAGGCAGGTGAGACTTAGGAAGGTCTAATAATTTCTCCAAGGTTCTATACCACTTCAGAAGCTTGAGACTTTTGTACACTGTTTTTAAAACACTTTAATTCAAATTTATATGCCAAATGAAGTCCCTTTATACTGTCAGAACTCACTACAATTCCATTCTGGTTTCTTTGTTTTCGTATTTGACCAAAGGACTGTGTTAATCCTAACCCCTCTCCAAACTTTTGGAGATGAACAGCAAAACTTCAAAATGTTTAAATTAGTGATTCCTTATATGATAAACTATTATTATAAAACTATTTTTATAGAGAGCAGACAAAAATAAAGTTTTATAATTGCTCAGAGAAAAGATTTGTAAAAGTGTGTAGGGCATTTCAATTTTGATGCTTTAATATTAAGATATCCCCTATAGTCTTAGAAACCTTAACTACTCAGAGTTTGTTTTAAAACTACTTTTCTTTTTAATACAAGTAGATTTTGATGGTAGAGGAAACATTGTCATGTGGAATTACTCTGTGAAACTATTTGAATAGACTTGAAACATTGTTTATACATAAATAAATTCACCACTCTCAAAAATACTCTGAACAGACACTGTGTGTTGACATCTGTAAGTCAGCTGGAGTTTAAAACTTAGGGTAGACTACTTGGAGGAGGTGGCGAAAGGGTCTCTGAAAGTCAGTGAGTAAAGAAAGATGTTGGTTTTTTCCCCCTTTGTTTTTTAAAATTCCTTTTAACTTGTACTGGGAATCCATTAAAAATGTGGGTTTTTTTGTGTGAGATATTTTGTGAGTTATTTAGACAACTAAGCACAGAAACATAGTTGTAATAAATGCTCTCATAGTGTCCTGTGCTCTGGGATCACAGGGAAAGTGGTTCCAAAGTGGTTATGGGAAACTTCCTGGAAGAAACAGTACCTTATTTCCTTTTCCTTCTCCACTCTTTCTCAGAATGTTTTTAAAAAGCAAACCCTGCATATTTGTTTTTAAAATAACAAACTGAAGAAAAAATAAAAGTTCATGTTCTAACTACCCCAACCCTGCTTCAGTCTTGCTCCTTAGCGGTAATCACCTTTATATCTTTGTATTTTCCTTAATGATGGTTATTTTAAAATCCTGAAATTTTAATCTTGAAACTAATCTGTATTTAGTTGTTTTTGTTTATTTGATAATCTTTAATAGGGACTTTTGTCTTTGGATAAGGATGATGAGGAATTCAGCACATTTATAGTATTTATAATACTATAGACACCATTTGGTGTTTATCTTTCTCCTTCTGGCTTATTTTGCTTAACATAATCCTTACAGCTCCATCCATGTTGACACCAGTGGCATGAGTTTATCTGTTTTGATTGCTGAGTAGTATTCCATTGTGTGTATATATATACATGTTTCTTGATCCACTTATCTGTTTTGGGGTATTTAATTTGTCTCTATATCTTGGCTATTATAAAAGAGTGCTGCTGTGAACATAGGAACAAAGGCTTGCTTTTGAATAAGTGGGGTTTTTTTTTGTTTTCATTATATTATTTTTTTATTTGGTAGATATTTATGAGAAGAATTGCTAGGTCATATGGCAGATCCATTTTTAGTCTTTTCAGAAACCTCCACACTGCTTTCCCATAGGAACTGGATCAGTCTATATTACCACCAACAGAGTAAGAAGACTCCTTTTTCTCCACACTCTCACCAGAACTTGTATTTGGTCATTTTGATATGAGCCATTTTCATTGACTTTAGGTAATATCTCATTGTGGGTTTGATTTGCATTTCCCTGATAATAAGTGACAATGAACATTTTTTTCATGTCTTGGTTGGCCATCTGTATGTCTTCTTTGGAAAAGTGCCTATTTAGTTCCTTTATCCATTTTTTTCTTTCTTTATATATATTTGACATCAATTGTGGTCCCTCTGGATTTCCCACCACCATTTCACCAGTGCACCATCACCTCAGTTCCTTGTGTTCCAGTTCTTTGAAAAATGCCATTGAGATTTTTAATGGAATTGCATTGAATTGGAAAATTGCTTTGGGTAGGATGGTCATTTTTTACAATGTTGATTCTTCCAATCCATGATTAGGTGATACCTTTCCTTGTCTGTGTGTGTGTGTATGTGTGTGTGTGTGTTTAAACAATGTCTTACAGTTTTTCATGTACAGGTCTTTCACTTTCTTTGTTAGGTTTACTCCTAGGTATTTAATTTTTGTGTGTGTGTATTATAAATACAATGGCTTTCTTCATTTCTTCTTCTTAATCTCATTGTTTGCATATAAGGAGACAACTGATTTTGTAATCTGCCACTTTATTGAACTGGTTTGTTGTTTTAATCAATTTTTCTCTGTAGTCATTAGAATTTTCTTTTTATTATCATGGAAATAATGATAGCTTTACTTTTTAAAAATATGGTATTACCTAATAATCAGTTTTATAATACATTCTCTTTTTTTAATAATTAGATTTCTTTAATCATATTTGACATCATTTGTAGTCCCCAGGGAGTTCCCACCACCATTTCACCCGTGCACTGTCACTTCAGTCCTCTGTACTCTTTCTACCCCCCACCCCAGATCCTTTTGGTTTGTCCTTGACCTTTTGTTATTGTTGTGCTCTTTTTTGTTTGCTTGCTTGTTTGTTTATTTTTGGTTGTAATTGTTCATTTCCTTGAACTCTTTTTGTTTTGTTCCTTTACATCCCTCCTAAGAGTGAGACCATCTGATATTTTTTCTTTTGCCTTCTGACTTGTTGTACTCAGCATAATTCCTTCAAGCTCCATCCATGTTTCTATAAATGACTCTAGTTTATCATTTTTGATTGCTGAATAGTATTCCATTGTGTAAATGTACCACATCTTCTTGATCCAGTCATCTACCCTTGGGCATTTGGGTTGTTTCCAGGTCTTACCAATTATAAATAGTGTTGCAATAAACATAGGAGTACAGGTATTCTTTTGGATCAGTGTTTTTGTGTCCTTTGGGTAGATCCCTAGGAGTGGAATTGTTGGATCATATGGTAGCTCCATTTATAGTAGACTGAGTAGCCTACATACAGTTTTTCATAGTGGTTGGATTAACTTACATTCCTACCAACAGTGTAGCAGAGTTCCCTCTTCTCCACATCCTCACCAGCATTTGTTGTTGGTTTTTTTGATATGTGCCATTCTTACTGGTTTAAGGTGATATCTTATTGTGGTCTTGATTTGCATTTCCCTGATTATGAGGGATGTTGAGCATTTTCTCATGTGCCTGTTGACCATTTGCATGTCTTCTTTGGAGAAGTGTCTTTTAAGTTCTTCTGTCCATTTATTGATTGGGCTTTTTACTTTATTTTTCTTGAGTCTTGTGAGTTCTTTGTGTATATTTGTGATCAGACCCTTGTCCATTGTGTGCAATGTAAAAATTTTTTCCCAGTCAGTGCGGTGTCTCTTTGTTTTGGTAATGTTTCCTTTGCTGTACAGAAGCTTTTTAATTTGATGTAGTCCCAGTTGTTTATCTTCTCTTTCAGTTTTATTGATAGCTTTACTTATTCTTTCCCAATTTCCTTTTGTGTTTTTCTCTTGCCTAGTTGATTTAGCTAGGACTTCCAATTCTGTGTTTAATAGTAGTGGTGAGAGTAAATCTGTTTTGTGCTGGATCTTAGTGGATACGTTTTCAGTTTTTCACCAGTGATGCTAGCTGTGAGTTTGTCATATATCGCTTTTATTATGTTATGTTCTAATTATCCCTAGGTTTTTCAAGGGGCTTCATCATAAATGGATGTTGAATTATATAAAATACCTCTTTGGAATCTACTGATATGATCATGTGGTTTTTATCTTTCTTTTTGTTGATTTGGTGAGTTATGTTGACCACTTTTCAGGTGTTGAATCATCCTTATTTTCCTGGTGTGAATTCCACTTGGTTGTGTTGTGTAATCATTTTAATGTGTTGTTGAATTTGGTTTGCTAAGCTTTTACTGAGGATGTGTGTGTGCCTTTATTCTTTAGGGTATTTGGTCTGCAACTTTCTTTTTGTGTGTTGTTTAGTTTTGATAATAGCCCCTTAAAATGTGTTTGAGAGTATTCCTTCTCAATTTTTTTGAAAAAGTTTGAGCAGGATAGGTATTAGTTTGTCATTCAGAGTTTGGTAGAACTTGCTAGTGAAACCATCTGGTCCTGGGCTTTTGTTTTTGGGGGAATTTTTGATTACTGTTTCAGTATCCTTGCTTGTGATTGATTTATTTAAGTTTCCTATTTCTTCCCTATTCACCATTGGATGATTATATGCTTCTAAGAATTTGTCCATCTCATCTAGTTTTTTTTTTAACTTGTTCATTGTGGTCTCTTACTAGTCTCTGGATTTCTATGTTTCTTGTAACTTCTTTTTCATTTTTGATACTATTTTTTTGGCATTTTCTCTCCATCTCCTTTTTTTTTTTTTTTTAAGTGAGCTTAAATAGATGTTTGTCTGTTTCATTTATTTTTTCAAAGCATCAGCTTTTAGTTTCATGAATTTTTTGGACTGTCTTTTTAAATTTCTATTTATTTCTGCTCTAATTTTTATTATTTTCTTCCTTCTATTGCCTTTTGTTTACTTTTATTGTTGGTGTTCTTTTTCTAGTTTCTTGAGATGAAATTCTGGGTTGTTTATTTGGGCTCTTTTTGTTTCTTGATTCTGACCTGCGCTATTATTATATACTTCCCCCTTATTACTGCTTTTGCTGTGTTCCGTAAGTTCTGGACGGTTGTGTCCTCATTATCATTTGTATCAGGTTTTTTTTTATTTCTTCTTTGATTTGCTTGTGCATTCAATGGTCTTTTAGTAGTGTTTTTTCAATCTCCATGTATGAGAGGATTTTCCTGCTTTCTTTTTGTAGTTGATACCTTTTTGTAGTCTAATACCTTTTGGTCAGAGAAGATGATTGTTATGATTTCATTCTTTATGAATTTGTTGTTGCTACTTGTCTTGTTACTGGAAACCAGATGCTTCAGCGGTGAGAGCCAGCATAAGCAGTGGTGTTCTTTCACCCTGCTGCTCCACCACAAGTCAGTTGTAGCAGTTGTACCTCAGAGACCTTTTACTTCCTGGATTGTGGAATGGACCAGTCAGGCAAGCTTTGAGCTGATTGGTGCTAAATGGTCCAATCAGCCACAGGATTGGTCCAGTCAGACTTGTGGGTGGGACACCCTGAAAGAGTATATAAGCCAGGGTGTGGGAGAGGCAAGAGAGCCCCAGAAGAAGAAGACAAGAATCTGTGAAGAAGAGAAGATGGTTCTAGCCTCTGAGAAGAAGAAAGAAGGGGAAACTCATTCCTGGCTTCTGAAGAAAGAGGAAAAGAAGTATCCACTAGCCAGCCTCCAAGTAGGGAGGAGACACCTAAGACTTCTGTCAAAGACTAGGTCTCTAATTCCATCACTGATGCTATCTGAAAGGAGCACCAAAGGACCTTAGCCTGGTGTCTCAAAGAGCTGTCCAATACCTTTTGGTCAGAGAGGAGCTGTTAACACTGGGTGTCTCTGACACCGCCTCTGAGGGATCAGTAGGGACCATCACTGCTAGCCAGTGCTGGCCAGCACTCCTGGTGACCGGTGGTGACCATCACTGATGCTACCTGGGTGAGATAGCCAGCCACTGTGGATACCGTAAGCCCTTTGTTTCTCCTCTTTGTAAAATAAACACCATGGTTGTTGTTCCTAGAGCCTGAGGTCTCTTGCAATTGTGCACATGGGTGAGAAACATGGCCTATTATTGGGCACTGTCCTTTGTTAGGCTGGAGCCCATAAGCCCCTATTGTGAGGGTGTTGTTGTATTGCTATAGGCCTTGGTTTGGGTTTTCAGCCTTTTGGCCTTTGGGGGCTTTTGGTGGCTCTCTGGTCTCAGAGTGCTCTCTGCCCCTGCTTCAGTCTTATGATCCAGTATGTGGTCAGTCCTAGAGAATGACCCATGTGCACTCGATAAAATGTATATTTGACTTTTGTGGGGTTCAGTGCTCTATAAATGTCTGTTAGACCTACGTGTTCTAATTCTTTGTTTAGGTCAATTGTGAACCTGCTTATTTTCTGTCTAGTTCATCTATTCATTGGTTAGGGGATTCTTGAAGTCCCAAACATATGTGTTTTTGTTACCAGGCTGTAGCCGGCAGGAGGAGTGGTCTCTGGCTCCCCTGCAAGTTAGTGCGGCAGTCCTTGCTCAGAAACCTTTTATGAAGCAGTGTGCTATCTGGGTTGTGGAATAGACCAATCGGGTGTGAGCCTTGGGTTGATTGGCACCAGGACTCCACCTATCAGCACAAGTTAGTGATAGCAGAGCCCCTCTTGTAAATTACACTTCCTGAATTCTGGAACAGGCCAAAATGGACCAATCAGGTACAGGAAAATGGACCAATCAGACTGTGGGGGGGGGGGGCACCTTGAAAAGTGAATATAAGGCCCGGTCGAAGGGAGCTTAGGGGGGATTGGCATCCATTTTGGAGAGAATGCTGACGGGGATTCGGAGCAACCTGAAGGAGCAGACAGAGAAGTAGCAGCCCAGAGGAAAAAGAGCTCCTGCAGAGGAAGAGAAGACGGTTCCAGCCTTCGAAGAAAGGAGGGAAGCCTCCAGCCGCCGCCCTCCGAGGAGGGAGAGAAACTGGGACTTGGTCCTGGCTTTGACACTGACCGCAAGGAGCACCAAAGGCCCTGAGCCTGGTGTCTCAAAGAACTGTTTGTTGGTGGCATAAACCAACAACTCACAAGAGCTGTAACAGTGGGTGTTCACTGGAACACCACCTCTGCCGGACCGTACTAGGCCATTGCTACCAGACAGTGCTGCCTAGAAGTGGTGACCAGTGACTGCCAACACTGATGCTGAAACAGGGGCCACCTGCAGGGGAGGAGGACGCTCTGACCGAGACAGGGGTCAGAGGCCCCAAAAAAGCCCCCAAAGGCCAAAAGGCCACAAACCAAGGTCAAGGGCTATAGCAACAGGGGCTATAGCCTATCAGAGGACAGTGTCTGATACAGGTCACTGTCTGTGGGTTCTCACCCGCGCACACAATTGCAAGGGACTGCAGGCTACACCAGCAACAGTCATGGGGTTTATTTACAAACTGGGGGAAACGAGGGCGCTTACATATCCACAAGAGGCTGGCTGCTTCATCCAGACAGCATCAGCATTGGCA
>JAGFMF010011429.1:5457889-5479381 GCA_019455555.1 Galemys pyrenaicus
CAGCACACTGCTCCATAAAAGGTCTCTGAGGTAGGACTGCCACACTAACTTGCAGGGGAGCCAGAGACCACTCCTCCTGCCGGCTGCAACCCGGTAACAATGCTGTCCGGATGAAGCAGCCAGCCTCTTGTGGATACGTAAGCGCTCTCGTTTCCCCCAGTTTGTAAATAAACCCCATGATTATTGTTCCTGTAGCCTGAGGTCCCTTGCAATTGTGTGCGCGGGTGAGAACCCATAGACAGTGACCTGACTGGGCACTGACCTCTGATAGGCTATAGCCCCTGTTGCTATAGCCCTGGATTCTGGTTTGTGGCCTTTTGGCCTTTAGGGGCTTTTTGGGGGCTCTCTGGCCATGGGCCCTCCTCTGGCCCCTGTCTCAGTCAGAGCCTCCTCCCCTGCCCCCTTGTTTCATTTTCTCCAATTTCTATGTCCAGAGTTGATAGTAATTGCGTAATATATTTTGGTGCCCTTTCATTTATTGAGTATATATTGATGAGTTTTATGTCTTCCTGATACATTGTTCTCTTAGTTATTATGTAATGTCTATCCCTGTCTCTTGTTACCTTTTTTTTTTTAGTTGGACATCTGTTATTTGATATATGGGTAGCTATCCCTGGCTTCCTTTGGGTCTCTTTAACTTGTAGAATTGTTTTCCAAACCTTTGCATTCAGTGTGTGTTTATCTATGGAACTTAGGTGTGTTTCCTAGAGACAGCAGAATATTGGTTTCTGTTTCCTAACCCAGCTTTGTGTCCTTTGATTGGTGAGTTCAGTCTATGTATATTTAGCATGATTACTGATAAGTGAAAGACTGATACTACCATTTTGTGCATAATTTTGTGGTTCTGTTTATTTCCTTGTTCAGTTCTTTGAGTTTGTCCTTCGCTTTGGTTTAGATTCTAGAGCTCCTTTAAGTATAAATTCTTTAGGATTCTGCTTGTCTGCGAAGACCTTTATTTCTCCTTCATATCTGAAGATGTTTGCAGGATAGGTTGGTGGTTTTTGTCTTGGAATATTTTGAATATGTTACTCTATTCTCCTCTTGCCTGCATTGTTTCCTCAGAGAAGCACCGTGTTAGCCTAAGTAAGTTTCCTTTGTCAGCTATCTGATTCTCCCCCCTCATCAGCTTCATTATTCTTTTTTCATCTTGAACTTCTGGAAGTTTCACCACAATGTCTTGCTAATGGTCTCCTTTTACTTAAGGGGCTTAGTGGCCTTTTATCTTACTATATTTGTATATTTAGTTTCTTTTTCAAGTTCAGCAAGTTTTCTTCCATTATTTCTTTAAATATTTTCCAGTTATCTTCTCTCTTTTCCTGGGATACCTATGATTCTTATATTTCCTTTCTTCATGGAATCATTCTCTTAAGTGCTTTTTCTTTCTTAATATCACTCTATCTGGAGTCTTTCCCCAATTTGCATATTCTAGATCACCTCTGTATTTGGTCTATTCTATTTCTGTGGCTTTCTCCAGAATATTTCCTCCATTGATTTTTTTTAGATCTTACAATTCCATTATTTTCTTGTTTAAAATTTCAATTTTGATCTTTTGTTTATTGACTGTGTTTCTAATAGCATTCATTTGCTTCTGAATTTTCTTGCATATCTCTGATCTATTTTTCTGTGTTTTCTCTGTATTGTTCCATTTCTTAGAATTTCTTTACAGTGGAAATTTTGAATTCTGCATCTGATAGGGAGAAAAGTTTTTCCATGTCTTTGTGATTGGGTTATGAAGGTTTGTTCTCTCTTGGTGTATTATTTCCCTGAGGATTTAAGTGCCTATTTATACTTTTCTTTCTTCCCATTGTTTGGTTTCATGGCAACGGTGTTGTAGCTGGGGCGTCTTCTGGGCATGGGTTCTCCCTCCAACCTTTTTGGGTGGTGCTTTGTAGTGGGCATGGCATCTGGGGCCTCATGGACTCTGGGGTGGCACTGGGTCTGCCAGTGAAATATAGTTTTGCAGAGTATGTAAATTTTGGTTTCACTTTTATCTTTTAGTTTTTTAAAAATATTACTCTACATTCTTTCAAATTTTACTGCTTTTAATGAGAAATCTGTCAAATGTATTTTTGTTCCCTTTTATGTAGTATGTCTTTTTCTCAGGCTATTTCTTTATGATTTTCTTTTCTTATAAGCAATTTGATTATAGTATTCCTTGATATTCTTTTTGTTTCTTATCCTTGGATTTTTTGGGATCCTTAGTTCTGTGGATTTTTAGATTTGGAAATTTTTCATTCATTACTTGTTCGTATTTTTCAGTCTCTTCATTTAGTGTTTTCTCCTTCTTGAATTCCAGTTACATATGTTTGGACATCCTGAAGATATCAAACTAATCACTGCTACTTTCGGTTTTTTTCTTTCATCTTACTTCATTTTCACTTTGCGTATTTCCTATCCAAAAGTCCATAGATTTTTAGTCTTCACTTACTAGTCATTTTCCCTATAATATCTAATCTGTTCTTTCATTTACACCATTGTATTTTTCATCTCTAGAAGTTCAGTTTAGGTATTTAATTTTTTTTTTTTTTTTTTTTTGCAGTTTACTGTTTGACATGTTTAGTCTTTTTTTAGCTTTTGGACATAAGAGTTATAGTTATAATAACTTTTAATGTCCCTGTAATTGTATCATCTCTGTCAATTTTGGATCAGTTTTCATTAATTAATTTTGCTACTCAGTTTGGATTCTGTTTTCCAGGTTTTATTTTTTTCCTGTATAGTACTTTTTTATTGATGTCAGCACTGTAAATTTTGACTTGTATGCTGGGCCTTTTTGTAGTTCTCTAAATACTCTTGAGATTTATTCTGAGATATAGTTATGTTACTTGGAAATATTTTAATCCTTCATTTTTTCCTTAAACTTAGAAGGCTGGGCTAGAATATTAATCTAGTGTTATTTTTTCCACCCCCTGAAACTATGTATTTCTGAGCACTTTATTATATCACCAGTGAATCATGTGCCATCCTCTGGTGAATAGGTACTACTTCTGGCCATGTGTTATATGCCTATTTTTCTCATCCTTTCACGTGGCTCTTTTCCTGGCTTTGGATAGTTTGTTCAGGTGATTCACTGATTAGTATATCATTGAAATCTTGAGTGTGACTCTCTGCATAACTCTACAGTAGTCTGTGTATAGCTTTCTCTTTTCTGGTGCTCTCTACTAAGGACCCTAGCACTCGTGGTTTCCTTTGACTTGCAACTTTCTCCTCAACTAAGAGAGATACTGCTTTGCTATGTTGTCATATCCTCTCCCTATGCCTCAAATTGAAACCTTTCTCTAGGCTGTCAGCTGGCGCAATCATTAGTTTCATCTCATTTGTTTCCTCACTGTCAGGTATTACTGTTCTTTGTTACCTGATGGCCAGGCCAGTGTCTTGAGAACAATTCTTGCCTATGTTTTCTTAGTTTTTTTTTTTTTAATGGCTAAGTAATTTCAGATGGGAGAATAAATTCAGTCTTTAACTTTATTTTGGATACAAATAAGTTAATGCTAGTCCTAAAGGTCCTGTTGTCATGAGGAACAACATTTTAATGATTTCAGGGTAAAAAAATGACTTTACATTCTGCTTTAGAGAAATGTGGACCTTACCTTGCTATCTGTATATCATTTTCATTGTCTCCCTTTCTTCACACTCAAATTTGAATTGAGCCAAATTTATGGAAAGTCTACTATGGGACAGACGCAGTAGAATTGGAGTTAAAAGGATTAATGTGATGTAATCATTTTCCATAGAGAACTCAGAGCTAGAGATACTTGGAGAGATTATATCATTCCTAAATTACAGTTCTTAAATTGATAGAACAGAGTTTGAACTAGATTTTTTGACCTCCAGAAAATCTTTTTTACAATAGCAAGTCACCTTACATAATTCTCTACACATACATATACAGACACAAAAGCTATGTGCATACATGTGGATATATTCTGTAGAACTCAGTAGACCTCAGAACATACAGTGTAAGGACTACAAGACAATAATTCTTACCTTTAGTGTTTTTTTTTGTTTTGTTTTGCTTATCAATGACTAAAATACTTCTGAGACATTTGTGAGTGTGTGAGACTGGTAATGAACTGGAGGTCAGATGGATGAAAGGGAGGGAAAAGAAAGTTGCACTGTTTTGTTTTTTTTGGAACACACTTCAAGAATCCTAAGTAGTTATGGTGGTAGAAACATGTCTTTTGAGACACTGCAGTAATTTTGATTTGTGTCCAGTTAAAACTCTAACAAAACTGCCAGTCTAGAAAGAATTCTGTATTTGCTCATTTTCTTCAGATACTAGGCCAAATGGAGAAATTTGTTAAACCACTTCTGAAATGTTAATAGCAAAAACTAAAATGAGGAAAGATAATTACATGTATTGGCAGTAGGGGATTCCTTGAAAACATTTCAATTTCTGGGAACAACTTTTTTTGCTTTCTTATGCCAGTAATAAGACCATTTATACACATCTAAGTGTAGCATACAATTGTGACAGAAAGGACAACAAGGCAATGTAGTGTGCAAGAAGGAGGTGTGAAGTGGGCTTTAGGAATCTTGGACTTGAGTCACAGGCTTCTGGCTGGTATAGCTTTGAGACTTTGAGGGAAGTCACTTAAGCTAACTGGGGTTCCATTTTCATATTTAAAATGAGAGCATTGATTAAAAGACCTAAAACAACTCATTACTAACATTGTAATGACCCATTGATTAGAAAGGTGACATTATTGGACAAAAGCCAAATTACCTAGTTATTTCTAGAGCTAACAACATAATTTTTTTTTCCTTAGTATGCTATCACATTTTATCTTTCAGTTAAAAGGGTATTATCCAGCCTGATTGCCCATCTAATTTACAAAACTTTGGCTCACATCAATTTTGCTGGTTTCTGTAATATCAAGTCCACCAGCAAAGACAGAGACTTGCTGTTATAGAGCTATACCGCAAATTTTGTGGGCAACTCACCAAAATGCTTTGGAAAGTGGTATTATTGCTAGAATAAATACATAGGTTTTAAGAGGATAAGAATAATTAGATCATAGCTAGCATTTGCGTACTTCTCAAGTGATAATACTATAGATGCTTTATAAGTATTTAATCCTTGGAATAAACCTTTGAGGAATGTACTATTTTATCTTCACTTTACAAATGAGGCACAGAAAGGTTAGGTAATTTCCACTGGATCAAATGGCTAATAAAAATAGAGCTGGAATTTGAACCACCACGGATGTCACAAACTACCCGCTTAAACTTTACTACTTATTATAACCATAAAATCCAAATGTATCAATTTGCCTTGCTATTTCCACAAATAGATATTATACCTTAAAAATCATGTCTTTATTTTATGTTTGATTGTACATTTTTACATGCTTATAATTACCATTTTAATTATTCTAGATTCTGATTGAGAGACTTCAAGAATGTATTAGTTATGCTGAAGTATTATATAAAAGCTTTGCTTTTGTAAAAACCTTTTTTTTTTGCTTTTGTAAAAACCTTTTTGTAAAAGCATGGCTGAAACCATCTCTTTTGTTCAAATTTTTTTTGTTGTTGTATTTACTTTGCCTGTCTTTATTATTAACTTCTAACAAGATCGAAACACATCTTAAATTTTGTTGTGTCTTCATAATACTTCCTTTAAAGTTATCATTACTATTCCTACATCTGTCATCTTTCTCATTAACTTGATAGTTTCATTTGGTCCTGAGTGTTAGATTAAAATTAAGGAACTGTTATTTTCCCCACATTTGTGTAAACTGAACAACTTTCATTTTACATTGAAAATCATAGTCCAGGAGAACTTCACATGACTGAACCTCAAGACCTGTGAAAAGTCATCGTGACCTTGTATTGGTGTCTCTTATTGTTCATAAGTTTGAAAATGCAGAATCCCAGAAAGAGTGGTGGTTTCTATGTACCCATATAATTTCTGAAAAGGAGATGGAGACTGAGGTTTGTTCACAAAAGATTAGAACAATGAAAGTTAATGATAATAATGAACATTAGAATTCAAAATAAGGTATTTTAAAAATATGGGGTACCAGTTGCAATTCAGTTTGAATACTACATTTGAAGAAAACTATTTTTAAAAATAAAAAGGAGTTAAGAAAAAAAAAAACTATTTAAATTACTGAATAACCCTCCCTTGCTTGTTCCTGAAAAACCTCAATCATTTCTTTACTGCTTCATCCCCCCAGTGCCTTTGAAGTAAGATTATCAATAAGTTTCTGGTCTTCAACAAGAAACAAGAATGGATTAATCACATCTCTATGAATTTGAAAGTGTGATTTTTTTTTTTTTTTCAGTTTCCTGAGATGGGTTGTCGGTTGTCTGTTTTACCTTGAAGTAAATCTCACTGCTGTCCTATCCAATGACTTTGAATTAATGTATCTTCTTTCTTGCCTTTCAGTCCTTAGTGCAAACTTTCCCCTCTTTTATAGATGTGATATTGGTAACTTTACCTTGGGAATTCCACAGCCATCTCCTGTGGGGAGAATCTTTCTCTGTGGCTTATAAATCCATTTTTTTTTGATGATTCAGCACTACTATTTTCCATTAAAAGTTAATCAAGTTCAGGATTTTCTTTTTCAATTGTTGTTTATGTGAAAGCCAATTATTTCAAGAGAATTATTTAAATTACATTTAAAAGACCTAGTGAGTGTTTATCAAGCAGTTAGTAAGTGTACAACCCCTTTACTAGGTACCATGAGAAAGAGGATGCAAGAGAAGATGACAAAAGATGTAGTCTATCTAGTTGAAATTATTTCATATGTGGAAAAATTAGTCAAGACAAACATGAGTGAGTGTTGAACTTAGTGGTTACACATGTTTCTTAAATGAAATACCATATATATCATGTCCTTATTTTTAATAGTATTAAGCAGATCTCATAAAAGGAGAAGCTGATATGATTTTCTTGAAGTCTTCAGGGAGGAAATGAAAAAGCTCTTGAATTAGGAGAATAATTTTTAGGGTCTCTAGAAAGAGATAAGAGCATATAACAAGGAAAGAGGAGGAGATAACTATAATAGGAAGATTCTACTGGAATAGAAGGAGCATCTTGAAGTTATGAGACTGTAGGACAGGGTGAAATTCACACAGAGAACTATAAATTTTGGTGGGATAGGTTGTATTGAAGCACAGTGGGTTGTTTTTAATGAGGTATGAGATTAAAACAGTTTTTATAAATGAATTTGTTAGTTTAAATATGTTCTTCTTGTCCCATCTTTCTTGTGATCAAAGGTTCAAATTTATAAACTGGTTAACCAGCTACACAGTCTGTGGCCATCAGCCAGAGCAAAGTCAAAAGTGTATTTGTGATAATACAGTTATATTTCATAATTCACTGTCACCATGATTTCACCAGCTGAGATAGTCTGTTCAATGTGTCATACAAGGTTAATGGAGAAATTCTTGAAATTAAAGGCATTCTAGATTGTGCTTGTGATCCAATAACTATAATGAAAGGTTTTATTCTAACAGTTTTTAATTGGCTCACTTGGGCATATGAGGTAGATAGTATTCTGTTTTTACATAGCAAATCATCTCCAGATTTGGTAGTTTAAGAACAACAATTTGTTTTCATATTTTCAGTTTTGTGGAGTGACTTGAACTTAGCTTGATGGTTTTTCACTTGTAGACTTTCATGTAATTGGACTCGCATGGTAGCTGTGAATGGTGTTATAAGGCAATTCAACTCGGTTGAACATATGAATGTTTTACTACCCAGATGCTTGCTGCCTCAATTGGGATGACTGGAACAGTGGAGACTGACCAACCATCTCTTCTTTTTCTCTAGTCACCCTCTCCATTCAACTAGCTTGAGCGTCCTCTCCTATGGGACACTCTTAGAATTGTTTTCTTTCATGAAAGCTGGTTTTCTCCTAGAGTGAAATTACTCCAGAGTAACTAGACATTTATAGGCTAAGTATTAGATCTCATCTATAAAAGCATCAGAGTTTTTATACAGTCTCCCAAAATATGACCCTCTGGTTACCCTTCTAGTTTTTTCCTTATTGATCTATTCAGGTTTTCACCCTCTTATTGAGACAATTTGGTAATTTGTAGTTTGCTAGAAAATAATTTGCTTTTCCTGGAATTTTTAGTTTCTTGATGCAAAATTGTACATAATAATCCTTTTAATTATTAAAATCTCACCCATATCTTAGTTTGTTCCCTTGTTTCTGATTCTAAAATATTTTTTTAAGTATTTCTTCAAGAATGTTTATTATACAATGAATGTATTTTAAATTAAACCTCCATTTTAGCACATGGGTGGTATTATGAAAAAATCTGGGAATGATTTAGCCTGTTCATATGCCAAATGTGGTTAATCTTGCCTGAAATAAATTACTAGAGCTGTAAATTGGGAATCTGAAGAATTGGTTATTGTTATGTAATTGTTGCTTCATCAGTGTTTGTTAGCTTTTGAGGACTCATCTTGGTTAGACTAGACCTGACACATTCATTATCACATACTTTCACACCACCTACCAGCTCCTCAATAGAACTTTCCCACCCACGATGCTACCATTTACTTTTCATGAGATTATGTTAATTTCATAAATAGCAGCAGTGCTCTGTCTTATTTGATGCCATTACCATTAGTCTATGTGTTCTCAACTATGTGCACAGTCTAGACATAGGAATGTAGAAGCAGGCTTTACGGTAGACTTCTGGTCTTCGGGGGAACTATCATATTTAATAAACTCATCAGCAAGTATTTGAGTGATTCCTATGTATCCAAAACTGCTGTTGGTGCAGTGGAGATGCAAATGATCTCTCAGGCATTTAAAGTGCAGAGAAGTTTGCCTCTGATCAACCTTCTCAGACTGTCATGACATTGCTACATTTTCTTTATCACACTCGACTTCCTGTTCTGAGCATGTACTGCACTTTGTTCTTTTAATGGATTTGAAAAGGTATTCTCAGTGCCCCAAGTGACTTGTCTTCCACATAGTTGTCAGAGTCCTACCTTCCATTCCTTCAAATTGAAGCTGAAATCTCTTCCTTTGTGAACCTTTCCTAAGAACCAGTTACCTAAGAGTTAATGTTACCATTTTGAAAGGGTAATTGGATCTGTAGACCCAGGTAACACTAATTCTAGTGTTTGACAAGTTGTGTAATGAAAGCTTTGGAAGCAAGATGAAAAAATACAAACTAGATGATAGTAAAGATAGGTTTATAACTATTTAATGACTTGTTATCAACCTAGAGGGAAATTTCTAACATGTTTTTGATTTAGTTCAGTGTGTTTATTTATTATTTGTTTGCCAAATATTTGTTGAGCCCTGAACGTTGGAAACTGCAATCTGCTAGTGATATAATAGTGAACTAGGGAGACATTGATATTCTTTTAGAATATCTAAAATCCAAGACTTTGAACAGAGATATTGAAAGCTTAGGTATAGCTTAAAAACTTAGAAAGCTCTTAGAATGGTAATGTGCAGCTCGTAGAGGTAGTGATTGCTTATATAAGAATATTTCCGGGCACTAGAAAGGTAGAATATGTGTTCATTCCATCTTAAATTTCAAGTTGAAATTTAATTGGGAGAATAATTTAGTCTTATATTTGAGTCCTCAAACCACCTGTATGAGAAGAGGAAGACTTGACATATGGGCACACAACCTGAGTCAACAAAGAGGTAGAACATTTAGTGAAGTCAGCATTAAGAATCAGTGGAACATGAAGACATGCAGCATATCGAAACTCTGAGGCAAATCAATCTGGATTGCTATGTTTCTGTATAAAAATAACGCTTTGTGAGGGATTTTGACAATCAGAAATTCGTACTGTAGTATTTTGTGATTTGCAAACTTTGCAAAATACTCTCAAGGTACTTTCCCAGGAGTTTTTCGGTGCTTGACACACTTACTTAAAAAACATAGTATAGTTATTAGATAATCCCTATTTCACAGAATCTGAGGAAAGCAGAATCAGAAGAAATTTTAAAATAGTTTTATGTTACTGAGTGTCTGATATACTTCAGGAACTTAAGAGAAGGATGAGGGACTCCCTCTCCATTGCTGGGGGAAAGTGGTGAGGAACTGTATAGTGAAGATTTGTTCCAAGCACGCAAAGCAAGCTCAGGAGCACAAATACTAATAAGATGTAGGTCTAGGTTTTGAAAGAATATGGAATTCAGTGTTGGAGAAAGGCTACTGCGTCAGGGTATGAGCTTTAGATGGAGTTGCGCTCTTAGGGCTATTGAGGATGACATTGAGGGTTAGGGCTTCAACTTAAGAATTTGGGGGGTACAAGTCAGTTCCTTTTGATTAACTCAAACACAGCTTACTTAGGTCCTTAATTATGTCCCCCAAT
Source organism: Galemys pyrenaicus (assembly GCA_019455555.1). Taxonomy (NCBI): domain Eukaryota; kingdom Metazoa; phylum Chordata; class Mammalia; order Eulipotyphla; family Talpidae; genus Galemys; species Galemys pyrenaicus. Next base: position 5,468,190 of record JAGFMF010011429.1, read on the forward strand.
TTCAACCCCCAAATACCTTGACCTTATAAGGTAAAATCACAGGTTAATATCCTAGCATATTTATAAGTTGCTAATGTACCAGGGGAGGAGAATATACAAGGCATGTACACAGGGGATGGGAATCTGATGGGGGTGAGGGGCGTCTTAGAATTCTGCTTACCACAAAGATAGTAGGGTAGAAAGCAGTAGCAGATTTAGATGAAGTTTGGGGTATATTGTGAGTAGAATTGGAGATTAATGGAAAGACAATGCACACAGCAAATAAAGGTTCAACCTAAAAAGAATGTCTGGAAACTAAAAATTTGTTTAACATATAATGATGTTAAGGTTTGTTGGGAGATGGTGGCAAGATTAGGAGTGATGGATTTATGAGTAGAAGATAGTGTAGCAGTGAAGTTCATGGACTTTGGAGTCAGATAAACCTGGTTATGAATGCTGACTCTGTCACTTACTTGCTTCGATTTTCTCACATGTAGAATGGGAATGATAATGTACCAAGTCTATGGGTAGTTGTGAAGATTAAATGCAGTACTGCATTTCAAATTTTTAGCCTAGCACCTGGTACATACTACAAGCTCTAATAAATGTTTATTCATTTAATGTTTTATTAATATAAATATATACTATGTGCCAGGCACTGTATGAGACCCAAGGGTTTTAATTAATATTGATATTATTATGACTGACTAGATTCTACTAGACTTTGAATTTCCAGACTAACCCAATATTTTAATCAATATGAAAATAGCAGTAAAATGTTTTCAGACAAAGAAGAGCATCTAATCATAGAATTTATGATCATTTAATATATAACCCTGGTTTTCTGTGTAGTTGGCCTGCAGTCATCCTAGTAATTGATATATTTAGACTCGAAAGGTCTCTGTTACTCCAATTCAGTGTTTTGATTGTCTGTTAAACTCTATCAAAATATATGTTTTGAAAAAACAGTTTGATATCATTACTATAAATGAATTGAAGAAGATAAATTAGAAAGAGGAAGAACTTATGTTAATGCTGACCTGGGGTGCTTATAGTGGGAAATGATATAGATGATAGCTTTGGAAAAGAAGAATCAACAAATTTAGATGACAACAGACTTAGGAAAAGGCAGGCACCTGACTAATGTGATATTGCTGTCCGTTAACAGTTCAGGAGCATTGTGTCGATTCATAATTATGGAGTTTAAGTTTATTAAAATAGAATTATATAAAAATTGAAAATTGTATTTAATTGGAAAAAATTGTAGTTTAACAGTCAGTCACCAGAAAACTTTTTAATCATCAATGAAAGGAAGTATTATAAAGGTGACTAGAAGTACATATGTGTTAACCACTTTAGGTATATTACATAACGAAAGGAATTGTTTAGACAAACACTCTTAGAGAGCCTCGAGTATCTAAAAACATTTTGTGTTTACCAGAAATGAGCATAACGTGGTTAGGTATAGACACATTAGTACTAGCCTTTTGAATATGAATTTGTAGTGATATTTCTGGTTGTCTCTAGGGGAATTTAATCCTAGACATGTATCAAAGCCTCTGTAATTGCAATTTGAATGAGAAATTGTTCTCTCTGTAGCCTATGAAAAGAGAAACCTGGAGTGCTGGCCTATGTAGCTGGTTGAGGGAAAGCCTTTCGTCTTTATAGTTTGTTTCTCTTCTTTCTTCGGGACTATTGTTGACATGCTGCAACATGCACAGCGTCTTAGGTGATGTCAGACTGCGGATATAGCTCTTACGAGGTTGGCATTATGGAGACTGCGTAGACAGGCTACAATTACTGACCAAATGAAAAGAATTACCAAGTAGAGCGTGGAATTGAAAAGAACGACAGTTTGAGCTGAGAAACCAGGTAGGAGGATATTGATTAGGTGAAAGGTGATGGTGGTAGTAGACTTAGAGAGATTTGAAACGATTTTAGTCAAGTCCCTGTTGCTAGATCTGTAGATACTAAGTGTTAGTTTGCTTGATTTTATGGCAGTGATCATTCCTTCCTTGACTGCTATGAAGCAGTCCCTTTGACAGCTATAATGTCAAATTGTCCAGCTATCTTATTCTCTGGATATTTCTGGGTCAGAATGTTTTCACATCTTTAATTTTTCTCCCCAATCCTTAAATATTGATGCTCCTTAGGATTCTGTTCTAGGCTCTGTTCCCTGTCATTCCCACAGTCTTCCAGACTCATTTACTTTCATAGCATTAATAACCGTCTGTGTGCTAATAATTGCTATATTTTTATCCCCAGCCAAGATCTGTCTCCTGAGAGATATATCTAACACCTCTTCCTAGCTGTTGCACAGGCACCTCAAACTCACTACAGCTCAAGCTGGTTTCTGACTATTTTTGTTCAATATACAGTTTTTAAAATGTCTCCATTTTATTGTATAAATCAGTAGTTTGTTCTTTTTCTTCTGAATGGTGTTTCTTTCTGTATCTGTTACAATTTGCTTATTCATTATCCTGTTGATGGACATTTTAGTTATTTCCATTTCTTTGGCTGCTATAAATAAAGTGTGTGGGGGAGGGTGAGAGGGAATGGGATAAGGGCAGAAAGAGCACAAAGGACTGAGGTGATGGTGAACTGGTGAAATGGTGGTGGGAAATGGGAACCACAATTGATGTAAAATATATACAAATAAAGGGGAAAAAAGTTGCTTGGAATATTCTTATAGAATATAAGTGTGATCATGCTTCCATTTCTTTTATGCCTGTTCATTTGAGAAGTATATATCTAATTTTTAAGGAATTGTGCGCAAATTTTCCAAAGTGGTAATACAAATTTGCAATCCTACCAGCAATGTTTGAAAGTTTCAGTTGCTCTATTCCTTCTCAGGATGGGTATCATTCTAGCCATTACAGTAGGCTTATAAAAGTATATTGTTTTGATTTAAATTTTTAATTCTATCATGACCAGTGATGTTGAGCATCATTTCCTGTGCTTACTGACTATTCTTATATATCTTCTTTTGTGAAATGTTTAAATAGTTTGACCATTTTTATAATTGGTTATATTTGTTGATTTGTAGAAGTTCTTTATATACTATGGATAAAGATCTTTTGTTTTATAGATATATATAATATTTCCCTTTGTTTTATATATATATATAAAATATTTCCCCCACTCTGTACCTTGATTTTTAATTTTCTCAACAATGCCTTTTGATGAGTAGGAACTTTAAAGTTTGATAAAGTATACCAGGTTTTTATTTTATGGAAGCTGCCTTTTTTATTTTGCTTAGAAAATCTTTGACTAATCCAAGGTCATAAATATATTTTCCTGTTTTATTTTAGAAGCTTTGTAGTTTTAGCTTTTATATTGAGGTTTCTAACCCACAAAAAGTTATTTTTTGCATATGCTGTGAGATGGTGATTAAGGTTCATCCCCTAGTAACTGATATCCAGTTAATCAGTGTTATTGGCAAAACTTTTCTTTCCCTTATCAGAAAACAAATTGATTATGCTTGAATGGTTTTATTTTCTGTAGTCTGAATTTCATTCATCTGTGTCCTTAGCCATGTGCTGCTCCTACTGCTTTACAAACTGTAGTTTTCTGATGTGAAAAATCTGGTCCTATAAGCTCTCAACTTTGTTGTTCTTCAATATTTTATTTGAAGAAATACTAAGTCTTTTACATTTCTGTATCAGCTTTTGAGTTAAAAAGACAAGACTCCTAGGGTTTTGAGTGGATTTGCATTATTGGATTCTATAGATACATTTAGGGAAACTTGACCTTTTAACAATACTGAGTCTTCCAGTCTATAAAATGACTTATATCTCCATTTGTGGGGCTTAGTTTCTCCTGACAGTGTTTTGTAGTTTCCAGTGTATAGGTCTTTCATTAGATTTATTATATATATTAGTTGATATTAGAAATATCAACTTATTTTTGTATATTAATTAGTAATTAACTAGCAGGTTGACTATTTCATCTACATTTAATTTACTGGAATATAATTTCATAATTTTCCCTAAGTCTCTTTAAACATCTATAGGATCTATAGTGATGTCTTCTTTTGAAGTCTTTATGTTGGTGATTTATTTTAGATCATCATTCTTCATCTCTTCTTTTCTTTCACTCTTTGTATTTATACCATTTTCCCTGTTGCTGTTTTAGTTTAAGACAATTGTTCAACTTTTACTGAGATTCTTGCAATAACCTGTTTGCAGTCTGTTTCTCTGGGTCATCTTCACATCACTATAGGAAGAAAGATCTTTCTGAAGTGCAGATGTAATTAAATCTTTCCCAACTTTTAAATGGTCTCCTAATTCTTTTAGAATAAAAAAAAAATCTAAGCTCCTTATATGGAATACAAAATCATTAATGATTAAGTTATCTATTTCTCCCAATTGATTCATGTCTTTTCCTACATCCTACCTTTTTATCTTTCCCTGCAAGCCATAGGGAATTGTACTTCACTGCCTTTCTAGGGAGTTCTTATTTGTCATTCTCTACCTTAAGATTGAATACAACATTTCAAAAGTGATATGATTAACACTTGGTTGTCTCCTAATTTCCCTACTGAGATTATTATTATATCTTATTGTCATGGTCTCATTCTTTATTAATATATATTTGAAATAATACCTTTGATTCTTTTATTAAGTCTTAGCAGCTTAATCTCTAACCTGAAATCATTTTTTAGTTCAGTTCAACTTTGTTTCTAGAATCATTTTAGTAATAGGAATACATTAATTTACCATAACCAGACTACCTATCAAATAAATACACTCCTTCCTACACTGGTGATGATGAGTTTTAGGTCAGTTTGGGAGTGTGTTGGTATTGACCAATCACCAGGTGACCAGATGATGTATATTTCTTTCTTTATAGTGTCTTTTTATGGTTTGCAAAATCAAGAAACATTCGTCTGAAACTGGTTTGGAGGTAAAGCATTTGTTTCTTTTCTTGTTAGTCCTTCACCTCCTAACACCTAGGGGAATCAGGATGTCCCAGGTTATGTTTAAAAGTCTAACACTTCAAAATTTCATTCTCCTGTTCGATTTGAAAGGGAGGGAGGGAGGTGTTATTAGCTCTGTCTTGATGTAGCAGGGACTCTAAAAGTCTATTTGGATAACACTGAAGATTGGAGGAAATGTGACTCTGTCTGTGTGTTTTAAGCCCCTAAGGTAAGATCAGAAAGCGTCTGGGGCAGTGAGAGCCAAATAGTTGAAGTCATACATTAATTATGGTCATGAATCATTTTTATTTTTAAAGTCTTTACCATCTGACAAGGTTGTTTGCATAGTACCAGTGAGTTTTAGGCAGCATTTTTCCCCCTTTTAAAGTAACAGGATATATTGTTGATTTCTGCTCTTATTGATAATGCCTACCAACCATTGTTAGAATTCTGATAACATTTTTAGTAAAAATTGCTTGTTTCCGTACTTGAATGATTGGTCTTTAATTTATATGAATTATATTTTGAATATAATAGTTTGAAGTTCTAAATATAGAAATCAATCACATTAGTCTTTCTCCTCCTGATGTCCATTATGAATATGAAATCTTGAAAAGGTGCTATTATATTCAGACATTGGTTGACATTCAGTCAGAAAATATATTTTGAGTACTTCTTTGTGCCGTGTTCTATGCTTAGCACTGAAAAGATATAATAAAAAACGAGATTATTTTTTTCCTGTTCAGATCTAGTAAGGAAGTAGACAAAAAGTTGCTGTGAAATTCTCTTCTGTAATCTCTTTAGTGATGTTAAATGCATGATGTGGCAAATTTCCAGGGGAAGGGATGCCTCTACTTGTCTGGAGCAGTCAGGGAAGGCCTATGAAGCAGTATTTATACTTGAGTTGCTTCTTAATAAATTTGGGAATACAAGTTAACTTGTTAAGAGACAGAGAGAACTTAAAAACAAATAGCTACTCACACAAAGGTTGAGAAGCCAGAAATGGCATGACATTCACATGTTTGGAAAAATATCAGTAGTTTCAATATTGCTGAAGTTAAGCATGCAAAGTAAGGATTATGAGGATATGAGACTCGAGGTGTTGTCACGAAGGACCATTTGATGACCATGTCACGAAGGACCTTTCCTTGCCTTTGAGTCACCTTTGTGAGAGAGTATTACTAATATGAGAGCAAGAGACACAGAGTAAAGAGACTTAGACACAGAGCAAAAGACAGTAGGATAGAGGGTAATCTCCTGTATTGGATTTTTTTGAGAGTCCTGAGGATACTATTGAATAACTGATCTCATAAGTAAAGTAGCTATTGTAAGAATTGCTGATCTAAGAGGTCCTCAGAAACTATCAGGCAATTTCTGAAAGTGAAGAATATAATATAAATATTTTTAGTACATAGTATCATTAATAATAATAATGTTGGTAAAAGTATTGATGCCATCAAATCTCAAATAAAATTGACCTTGTATAAAGGATGACTTTCAGATTAAGATTGTTGACGAGGTTAAAAAATATGAGTAAAATTTACATACAGTGAAATGTGTACATCTTTAGTTTACTCTTCAGAGCTTTGCTAAGTATATACACCCATATGCCCCTTCCCACCAATGAGATGTGGAAACGGTTCCTTTGTTCCCTTGCTCCCTACCAGGCAAGCCCCACCCCATATAGGCAAGTAATCATTCTTTTGATTTATCATGATAGATTGTTTTACCTGTTTTTGCATTTTTTACTTAACATAGTATTTTGAGATTCATTCATATTATTATGTTTATCAGTGGTATGTTCCTTTTTATGGCTGAATTTCATTATATGAATATCCTGCAATTTATTAACATATTTGATGACCATTTGTGTTGTTTTCTACAAACATTCTTAAACAAATCTTATTGTATGACTTTCATGTTTTTTGAACAAATACCACAGAGTTGAAAAACTGGGTCATAGATTAGATATATGTTTAAATTTTAAGGTTTATCTAATGATAGTACTATTTTACACTTTTACCAGCAATGCATTGTTATTTTAATTATCTATCTTCAACAGGTTGAATTGGTATTTCATTTGTCTAACATCAATTGGCTATATATAGATAGGGCTGTTTCTGTACTCTTTATTCTGTTCTATTGATCTGTTTTCAATACTTATGCCAAATACCATATTGTTTTGGTATGCAGCCTTATGAAAAAGAGATTTGAAATCAGGTTTAATGCTTCAAGATTTTTTGTTTTCTTTCTATAATATTCTTTGTATATATGATATAAATTATCAGATTCTTAATTTTTACCAAAAAAGAAAAGTCTATTGTGATTTTGAGTGGAATTGTGAAACTGTTGCTCCCTATATAGAAATACAACAGAATTCTTGTATATTGCCCTTTTATTCTGTGATTTTATACTTTACAGATTTCAAATGATTTTCTACATGGAAATCATGCCATTTATGACTAAAGAATTTGATCAATTTTGTTATGTAAGCGTATAAGAAATATATAAGCTATACTTGAAGACAAAGAAAACTAAAAAAGAACCAAACACATAATTAAAGCAAAAAAAAAAAAAACCAACCAAACAACAATAACTCATTTGAAAGAGAAAATATTCCTTGTTTCAAAATAGTGTCTATGTCTGCTTTAATTCAGTTTTCTTGGTGGTGGTGGTGTTCTCTTAATTTCTCTGTAAAATCATGAATCCAACCAGATTATTTTCCAAAGTCACTTTTAGACTCCAGAGAATTTTTTATTTTAGCTCCCAAATATATTAGAAGCAGTCAGGCAGGTTTACAGAAAAGGTGTTTTTAGAGCATGTAATACTTGTTATTTCATTGTAGATAATGTAGAGAATTGTGAAATAGCTTGGTTCATTTTTAATTCTGTTTATCCTCTAATGTCTGTTTATGTCTTTGGTTCTGTGTTAAGAGTATATAGTTAATTTATATAAATTTTTCTACAATTTTCATTTCTAGGCTTCATAGAGCCCAGTGTGCAATTAAACAGACTCAGGTAACTGTTCAGAAAATTGGAAAGGAAATTGAAGAAAAACTAAGACTCACATCTACAAGCAATGAGCTGGTAGGTTTTATATATTTACCTGTATAATTAAACGTCTTGATTTCTAAAGGTAATAATTACTGCTTTCTTCTTGGATTGCTCTTACCTCCCACCAAAAAAAAAAAAAAAAACCAACAAAAAAGCAACTTTGTTGTTTTTTCTTTTTTAACCTGAAATGTTTCACTGAGATCTCTGTTGGCATTTAAAGGTTGAAAATAAACCTTTCCATCTGCTAATAATGTAACATGCAAAGTGCCTGCCTTATTCTGCAGCACACTATGAAGCAAATCGCAGCCACTGCAGCATGAGTTCGATCCCTGCTGCCAGCCAGGGGGGGGGGGGGACCCATATGGTGCAGCAGACCTCTCCTGCTGTGCCGGCTGCTCCCCTCAGCAGTGTACTTCCGTTCATCTGCCTGTTCTGCTCCCCACTCTGTCTCTGGTGGGTCCTCTCACCCCCCACACCTCTGGCCTGTACCCCAGTGCTTGTATGCATAAATAAATAAATCTTTAAAAAAAAAAAGATGAATTTAAAAGTTATTTGGATTGAATTTAATAGGTTGTTTTATGCACAGTGTTCTCTTTAGGGAAAGATTCTTTTAATGATCCATTTGTTAAAAAAAAAATAGAAATTTCAATCCAAAATGGACAGATTTCAGATATTAGCATAATATTGGTTTGCTTTGTATTCTTGTAGAAAAAAAGTGTTAATTTTGGAATAAAGATTCTGTCTTTGTAAGCAGAATAGTGATTATAAATTATTAATTGAGCTTTTCTCAAATGAAGTCATATTGCTATAAGTAGCTTAGATGAAATTTGTGCTGTTAGATTATGAGATTTAAAAGTCAGATCCTCAGATTAAGTTATACTAAAAGTTTTTATGTATTTGTTTACACAAACTTTGTAATAGATAGGTAATTTAATAGATGAGCTATGAAAAAAGCAGAAATGCACACAGAATTTTTTCTCATGGAATTTGAAATGAATGAATGACAGTATAGTCAAATTATATAAAATTGCTGATTCTGACTTACAAATGGCAGTTTCACATAATTTGACCTGATATACAAAGTGGTGCTGTACCTGGCATATAGCAGACATATAAAATGTGGTAGCTGCAATAACTATAGTAGTATTACTCATAGAACTTTTCTTGCCTGTGGAAAATCTTCCATTTTGGAGAAGCTCTTAAACCACCTCTTGTTGTAACTTAGGCCCAATAAAGGACTGAATTCCAGACCACAAATATATTGGAGGAGGGGAAAAAATAGCTACTTTGAATCCTTTTTGTAGTGTACAAAAATGCCACATTTTTAGAACCTTTGTCTGGGGAGACATTGCCAAGTTTTATTTTTCTTATGTCCCTCTCCCAAGGCAAGACTGGGAAATTACTTATTTCATTAAATGACAGCATATGCTTTGTCTCAGTGTGGAAAAGTTTATATTTAATCCTATTTTTCTAAAATATAAGTGGTGACACACAGAACAAGGTGATAGAATGTAGGAGTTTAAAGAGGTCAGGTTCAGAGGTTCACTGTGTATTTTTATGCTGCCTACTCAACAGAGAAGAAAATCATTGGCTGTTTGAACTGAGAGTGAACCTAGAAATCTTATAGTTTCTTCACAATGCTACTTAAAACCAGGCTCTCCTCAATGCATTTTGTCTCCTTCCCTGCTTTATTTTTCTCTGTAATATTTATTAACCCTTCTATATGGTATACACTTTACATATGCATTTTGTCAGTCTCTTTGAACTCTGTGTATATGGGCAGGTGGGGATTTTTGTCTTTTTTTTTTACACTGCTTTGTATTCCTGAGTGTCTAGAAAAAGCATTTGACATATAATAGGTACTCAATAAATATTTTGCTGAGTTTAAGAATGAATTAGGATAATTTCCTCTTATAAATGGACAGAAAACTAAGGCCTGAAGAAAAGAAACAACTTTCCATTAGTAATTTCATAAACAGAGACAGAAATTCTGGTTTGCTAGTCTCCTCTCAGTGACTAATGCTTGTACTTTTAATTATTTACTTTAAGCTACCTGTAACAAATTGGACACTTTATTATTATCTTTTTGTTCTTGTTCCCTTTCAACTGTCATCATAGTCATCAGACACCAACCAAAGCATTTTCAATGTATAAGAGTTAATTTTAATTTTAGCCTAAATAAAAATACAGTCAGAGGGCATATTTGATACTGAATGAAATCCGATTATCTCTTAAGACCAAATGTGATTAACACTTATAAGAAATCGCATTCCTACTTAATGACTTTCAAAGATCTGGAATTTGATTACATGTTCTGTCAGTGCCCAATAAACTTTTTTTTGATATTCATTATTTTTTTAACGACTTGTCTGCTGTTGTTTTATAGATGTTTTTTGCTTATGTATTTTGGATTTTGTCAAAAGCTTTTCCTGTGTCTGTTGAGACAATTGCATGTTTTTCTCTTTTCCTGTATTGTGATAATAAAATATAACTGACTGACTTTTTCATTAATCCAGCTTTGTATTCCTGGGGAAATCGCCTCTTTTTCATGATCAGTTAGTCTTTTTATATATAGTACTAGATTTAATTTGCTAAAAAATTTAGAGGAACTTTGCACTTGTATTCATGGGTCTGTCTATTTGTTTTCTTGTAATCTCTTTGTCTGGCTAATGTTGGTGACAAATAATGAGTTTAGAAATGTCTCCACTTCTGTTTTCTGCAAGAATAGGTCTAGAACTGAATTGTTTCTTGAATGTTTGGTAGAATTTACCAACAAAGTTTTCTTTGTGGATTTTGAAATAAAGTTCAATTTTTAGTAGTTTTTAGTTTATTGAAATTATCTACCTACTGAGTAAGCTTTGGTAACATAAGTCTTTCAAGGATTTGTCCATTTTATTTAAGAGGCCAGTCTTAAATTTTAACTATTCTAAGGGATTCTAGTGTTTTCTTATTTTAGTTTATACTTGCATTTCTATGATGAACATTTTTTATTTTTATTAGTCACTTGTGTATCTTTCAAGATGTGTAAGTTTGAATAATTTTGTCCGTTAAAAATATAAAATAAACTATTTAAATTTATAGAAAACTTTCAAAGGTAATTAGTTTCTATATATCTGTCATCCAGTTGTTTACCCTAGTGTTAACTTTTTTTTTTTTAAAGATTTATTTATTTATGCATACAAGCACTGGGGTACAGGCCAGAGGTGTGGGGGGGGTGAGAGGATTCACCACAGAGAGCAGGG